>CAUZXS010000592.1:2500-33766 GCA_963585895.1 Sepioteuthis lessoniana
TCAAGCTAGATTTGACAAAATACAGGATTAAACCCAATATAGACAGTTTATAAGATTAAAACAGGAAGCCAACCAACATTTAAGTAAATGAGTAATCTATATTTGTATTAAATCAGTATTCCTATTTTCGTATGGATTTCTTATAGACATGAATAAATCTGTAGTTTTGGATTTTGGCTTTTTTATTTTTTGTTTTTTTTTTATTCTAGTTGACACAAAACTTTCCTGCCAATGTACAAAGCATATAAAAAAACTATATACACTGGAAATAACTCACTAATATTTATAGCTGACTAACATTCACAGTGTATAATATACAAGAGAGAGAAAAAAAGAAAGAGAAATCTGCATTATATTATATTGAGCTATGTCTGGCAGGCTATATTTTATAAAGATAATGGAATATTACTCTGTGGGTCCTCATAAAAAGCAATTAATTGTTTAGCTACAAAATATATAACTCGATATTTTCTCATGTTTAAAATATTCTTCATATTTGTTTAAATACTTGAAAGCTTTATTCCAACAATATTTTTAATTTATATAAAGCTAAAATCAATAGTTATTTCACAACTTTTGAGGAACACAAAAGCCTAACAATATCAAATATAACCCTTCAGCTATGGATTAAATAGTATCATTGCTTGTCTTCTATAAGGATGGCTTTGGTATTGAATAGCTTACAAAGGTTGATATGCCAATAAACAAAGAAACAAAATCAAGTATAACCATTTGCTATCAGATTATTTAATACAAAAATCTCTCACCAAAGGCTTATCTCCACCCCCCCACTCTAAAAGATTTCACCCACACAGAAAGAATCCAAAAAGAAATCAGAAGAAACCCCCTATCACAGCAATCATCCTGGCATCAATTTGTTAAAGCCAAAGATCAGAACAAAAAAATCTATAAATACTGATCAGAAAATTGTAGCAACATCCAAAATGCAAACAGAAGATGTAATAACAGATGAATATATTAATTGCTTTACTTAAGCATTATTCAAGTATACCTTAACTGTGGTCCATTTAAGGTGGAGATTCTTTTAGTGGCTGATCCAGGGGCAGACAACTATGTTTGACTTGAGGGCTTAAACATACAGAGCTTAAGTAGCAATGCACATTCACAGCCAAAAACATTGGAATTCTAGTTTTGAGACATACTTCTTGCAGTAAAATCCTTATAAGTTTGCAGCCAAACATTGTGTTACTATCAAACTTATACTATTAAATAGAACAGCAATAAATATTCAATATAATGTAATAATCTATAAAATAACTTCTAAAATTTTTTTTATTTAATCATGAAATAAAAAGAAATTGCCATTTTAGTGTGTTTAGCTTCATTTCAAAATAAAATTCAGGGTAAAATCCCTTAAAATATTTTCATCAAATTTTCTAATAAATTAGAACTTGAATAGTTCTTCAATTTAATATACAATAATATGATATAATGGAATTAGTAGAAAAAAACAATTATCATCAGTTAAAGCTAACTACAAAAGTTTAAAAAATAAACAAAGATATCACTTTCCAACACATACATGTTGGTTAATGATTTTACGTATGTTTTGGTATGTATTTTTTTTTTTTAATCTTATTAAATTTGTAATTTTCAATTGAAATTGGATAATTTCAGAATTGCAACAAATTCTTTAGGCTACTAGCAGTGACAATCTGATTTCAAAATAAAATTCTGGCAAAACCCCTAAGAATATTTTTGTGAAATTTTCTGATCAATTAGAGTAAATCTTCATAAAAATCTATCATTTAATACATTTACAGGAGTAAAAGCCTCTTTTAAAAGGCTGGGGAATTTAATAAAATTATGAAAATTAAGGTAAAATACCAATTTCCAACATTCAGATGTTTTTTAATAATGTTATTGAAACATTTTTTTAAATTTATTAGTAATTTTCATTTGAATTATGAAAAATTTCCAAATTTATTTTCTAAAATAGATAAAATTAAGGATCTAGACTTAATGGTGCTTATTAAAGCATAAACAAACTCACTTCGGTAGAGTAAGGTAGTCAATTAAAGATTACACCTCTGTTCCCGACACACTTTTTCAGGCCCCATGCCCAAATATATAAACAAGGTGTATATATTAAATAAAAAATTTTTTAACTTGTTTCAGTAGTATATAATACTTTCTGTTACCAAGAAAAATCTTACTTATGTGAGAATACAATACTTTAAATATTTACAATGGTTGAAAAAAATAAAAACTTTTTGAATATATACTTTTACTTTTTGTGTGGTAGAAATGATTTCCAAAAAAAATAAGCCTGAGAATGAGTTTTTCATTTCTCAACGCAAGGAAAAAATGTCGAATTTCAGAAAATAACTTTTAAAGTTTGTTCTTTTTTGTTTAATCATTCAATTTTCGTTTTATTTCATTGTTTTTCACAACTGGGGGGAAAGTCAACAGGGAAATATTCCCAACCGATGTATTTTACAACATAAGAAAGACAAAAATTGAATGTTATTGAAACTGCCAATAAGGTTTAATGACATAACCAATCATCCAAAGCAAATATTTCTTGGGTAATACTTTAGTTTCTACACATGCACATGGATCTGATTCAGATGGGTTTTTTTAGTGAAAAAAAATTTAAGTTTTTATGTTCCAATGATTTTTCTTTTTCTGTTAGTTGTGCAAAAATAATTTGATCACTACTGGAAGATTTGTTTTTAGAATAATATTCATATCAAGTTGATTCAAATTAATTATTGTTATCCTTATATTGACCTACTCAATGAAAGCTTTTGTTTGATATATAATATGAATATTTACAATTCTAAACTTTTAATCAAAAATGACCACCATTAACATTGATATTACTTAATATTTGTAGCTTGTATAGATAAAAAGAAAATTGATTGTGAACTGCTGACTAATAACTGACCAGATAATGGCCTTTTTCTGTTACTATAACAACAAAATTTGAATTTTGGGACAACCATCTTAGATATACAATGGTCCTATTGGATAGCCAGGAACAGCACCAAGTTATTCCTTATATTGAAAATTATGTGAATTTTCATCAATTAGTGATAGGGGAGAAAATTGATTTTATTTATGAAATGGCATTTTTTGAGAATCCAAAATTTTTTATTGTTCTTGTTAATAAAAATGTCTAATTTAGTGCAGGTTTAAAAAAAAAAAAAAAGTCAAAATTACTTGGCAACCTTTTAATGGATTTTAAAAATTCAAAACATTTTTCTTTTATCTTTAGCTCTATTCAGAAATCTAACTTTTATATAAGCTAAATCAAATTTAAAAAAAACAAAAGTGTGCGTTGACAAATTAAAACAAGTCCAGACTTTTAAGGCTTTAAAACTTGTTTTTAAAAAATTCAAGTAAAATTACAACTGATTTGTAAAAATATTCAAAATATTCAATACTCTAAATTAGAAACGTAAACAAATATCAAATTTCCATACAGATGAAATAATTAAGGGGTTGATGGAAGTTAAAGTAGTTAACTGGTAAACTATACTATGCACAGGAAATATTTATTAGAGTAGATTATTTGACACTAACTCTCAAGCAACAAGTTTATACACAAGTTACCAACAGATGGAACTAATTTCATTTGTGCTTCAAGAGACATTTATTTATTTATTATCGACTTATTTACTATTCCGTAGAATCCTTGAAGGTGTACAGGCAAAAAACTTACACGCGACAATACTATTTGTCGACTTTACCAAGGCCTTTGATTTCATTCACAGAGTGAAGATGGAACAAATTCTACTAGCATACGGCATACTAAAAGAGACTGTCACAGCCATAATGATTCTCTATAGAAACACCAAAGTGAAAGTACATTCTTCGGATAGAGACACAGACTACTTTGACATTGTAGCAAGAGTACTGCAAGGGGACACACTAGCCCCATACCTCTTTATCATCTGTCTAGACTACATGCTTAGAACATTGATTGATAGAATTTAAGAAAATGGTTTCAAGCTGACAAAGAAAAGAAGCAAAGGTACCCCGCAAAAACAATTACCGACACCAACTACACAGCGATTCGGGTAAATGCACCCACCCAAGCCGAAACACTACGCATAGTCTAGAACGAGCCGCTGCAGGCATTATCCTCCATATCAATGCATACAAAACAGAATATATGTGCTTTAATCAAACAGACGACATTTCCACACTAGGCAGTAGTTCTCTGAAACTAGTTGACAAGTTCACCTACCTTCGAAGCAGTGTCTCATCAACCGAAAAAGACACTGACACGCGACTAGCAAAGGCATAGACAGCTATTGATAGGCTATTGGTCATATGGAAGTCAGACCTGACCGATAAAATGAAACGCAATTTCTTCCAAGCAGCGGTTGTGTCGATACTGCTATATGGATGCACTACATGGATGCTGACTAAACAGATGGAGAAAAAGCTTGACGGCAACTACACAAGAATGCTGTGAGCAATATTGAACAAGTCCTGGAGGCAACACCCCACAAAGCAGCAGCTATACAGCCACTTACCTCCCATCATGAAAACTATCAAAGTTAGACAAACCAGACATGCAGGACACTGCTGGAGAAGTAGGGACGAGCTCATAAGTGATGTTCTCCTATGGACCCCATGTGAACATGGCCGAGAAAAAGCAAGATGACCAGCTCGAACCTACATACAGCAGCTCTGTGAGGATACAGGATGTAGCCCTGAGAACCTGCCAGAAGCGATGAACAATAGGGAGGAGTGGTGAGAGAGGGTCAGGGATATCCATGCTGGCAGCACGACAAGATGATGATTTACTATTAACAAAGAAAGTTTGTTTGTTTGGGTTTTATGGCACATCAACCTTTGTAGGTTATTTAATGCCAGTTTAATTGTCAAAAACATTTCTATTTCAAGTCTAACAGTTCTAATTCAAACAATTCGGTTTAGTATAAGAATAGTAATCGGTACATTGGCGTAGTGGATAGACTGTACGCCAATGGTCCAGGAGACCTGGGTTCAATCCCAGGTCATGTCATACCAAAGACTTTAAAAATGGTATTTGATACCTCCTTGCTTAACACTCAGCAATATAAAGTACATATCAAGGGCAAAGTGGAGCAATCCTGGAAAAGAAGTAGCGCTCTCCCCAACACCTCAATGTAGTAGTAAATCAAAAAGGGAGCCTTCAGGTCACCCTCGACTAAGGTTGCCAACTTTACTTACTTTTATAAATATAGTTTTTGTTTACACACAGTTAAATGTCAAAACAGTTCTATTTCAAGTAATTCAGTTTAGCATAAGTACAGTTTAGTTCTATTTGACCCATAGATAGGCCTCTATCAAGTGCTACCACTCCGGGCCAGAGTAGATGTATGAGCGATGGCAATGAAGGAGTACTCAACATTCTCCAAAGCTCCAGCATTACTGGAACCCCACCGGGAGATTGTTTAGTGTCATATCCAGGAAAATTTAACAAAGAAAGAAAAAAAAAAAAAAAAATTTCATTACTCTTTTTGAAATAATGATAACTATGCTTTTAATACAGAACAATAATAGTAGTACAATGAAACAATCTTTTTTTTATAGCAATATAATGCAAACAGTCCAGGTTAAAAGTGACATAAAAGTAACAAAGCAAAACTTTTTTAGACCTTATTTTTCCAGTGAAGGTATCAATGAGGAAAGAGAAAATTTTTGGTTGTTTGGTTGGGTTTTATGGCATTCCAACCCTGGTAGGCTAATTTATGCCAAATTTACACACACACACACATCAAATATATATGATCTGTAAAGAAAAGGTTTGTAGGTAACAATTCTAAAAAGTCAGAGCTCATTTGTTAAATGGTTTTAAGTATTACTAACACAAACAATTCAATTTAACACAGTTGAAAGGCTAAACAGTTATATTTGACCCATAGATGAGACCCTAACAGGTACTATCACTCCAGGTCAGAGTAGATTTGGGAGTAATAGAGGGATCCTTACCGAACTAGAGCCCCAGTCAACAGTACTGAAAGTTTTTAGTAAATGGGCCAAAACCATCAACTCATGCAGAAATATTACCATCAAGCAGATAAATTAAGGTCCCATATAAAAAAAAAAAACATTTTAATTTTGCATTAGAATTGATTCAACTTTTTCTTTTCCCCCAACAAACCTTTTGATCCTCAACTTCATATTTTTTTAACGTTCAACCATACCCTCAATAATATTCCTCTCTTCCTCACAAATTCTTATTAAAATATAAATATGGGACCCTTAGTAAGAGTTTGGATTACTCATATTGTATCAGCTAAAATTTAGAAGTTCAGCTCTAACTTTGCTTCCTAAAAATTATATTTCCTGAAGTAAGATCAAGTTTGATCCCCCAGACAATACCATCAGTCTGTTTAACTATGTTATTACAACTTAAACCAGCCTATATTAAACCTAATATAGTCAAAATACTGCTTAATAAAATAAAACTGAAAATTAAACTCAGGACATTCTTAGTTTAATGGCATATCAAATTCTGAGGGCTATTTAATGCCAAAGCCATCCTTGTAGAAGAACAGTTGTGGTACTGAGGGATAAGGGGTTAGTTTAAAAGGGAACATAATAGTTCAACTGGTATTCTAACTTGCTTACTACGATCTCACAGTCCAGCACATAAGCCACAATGCCATAGGAACTCCCCTTAACTAGTAATGGTCGATAAGATTATTATGATAATCAAATATGATATTTCACAGACGGTAATTATCAATTATGACTGCAGTAAACTCCATCACAAAGAATGGTATAATCAGTCTGTCAGTGGAACTAGTTTGGTTTATGCAAGGGACATTCAATAAATAAGGTGAATTTTGTCTAAGGAGTTGGCAATAGAAATTACTGTTTAGTTACACCTTTTTCAAAGAAATCAATAGTAATGGATCCTTTCATGTCCCATGACACTGTCAGCATGACCTTCTTTACTGACCACGGCACCTGGAACATTTTTTTACCAACAGTCAGCATGCTTCCACTTCATGGACTGTATTTTTCACACTAAACCATATTTAGCCCATTTGTAATATTTGTTAAAATTTTTTTGACTAAACATGCTTCTTTCTACACATAACACATTGTTCTGTAAATTTTACATGGTTTACACTTCTTGGCCACCCAAAATTTTATAATAGATCTCTGTTCAAGCCTGGAATAATCTAATTTGCTGCCATTTTGAATAGCCTCAAAACAGACATTTTTTGTTAGATTAAAATAATTTTTTGCTATAAACTAATTCCAAACAATACAGCGTTTAAATCTGAGAGAAAAAAAATTATTTGGCTTTTTACAAAAAAATTCCCCTTATTTATTGAATGATGCTTGTCCATATCAGATAACCCCAGTCTCAATAATAACATCACACTATCTTCAGTTATCTATTTTTGACTGAGAGGGTCTACCTAATATTTGTTGGTAGTTATATTTTATCACTGTGATAATTTTTTTGGTGAAAATGAAATATGTAGATATATTTAGTCATTAGATCAAATCAGGTACTTACCTCCTTATTTATAGACATAATACTAACAAAACATAAATAAAACAGGAAGAATATTTTCCTAGTACATCAGAACTCAGATAACATTTGGGAGGTGGGTATTTTTGCTGAAACTTGAAATAGTTCAATTTTTTTCTTTTTTATTTGTATCACTATGGTATCAAAATAAATAAGCATTTTATACTCTTAAGGTTTCTATGGTTTTGAACCATAGTAATATTTTTCAACCTCTATGGTATCAAAATAAATAAGCATTTTATACTAAATCAAGCTAAACCAGCTAAGTATAAAACTATCACAAATACAAAACTATAAACAGTGGGTGGCCAACATTTTACGAGTCAGTTTTTATACAAGTTTAAATATGCCACAAAAATCTTGTACTCCCATTAATTCTTGCAAAAATATTTATAATATATCAAGCAAAAGACAACTAAAGTCAATTTGTTTGATTTTTGTTAAGAAACACCATGCATTCAGATCATCATGTGTCATTCTTCGCCTGGTTAGTGGGGCTCAGAAAAAAATAATTGTATAAAACCCCCCAACAAAACAGGTGTCCTGGGTATAACACTAAACTGCATCTGGTGGTGAGTCTCCTGTTCTAAAGCTCTATGGAGTGTAGAGTTCACCTTCATTGCCATTACTTCCAGGTCCATTCTAACCCTTTTAGATTCCCATTGATGGGTCAAATAGATCTGTTTGACAATTATTAGATAGGAATGCTCAAAACCATATAACTGTGTGCAAACAAATAATCGTTGTTAAAGTGTGATAAAAAAAATTGCAATTGAATCTTGAAAAAATAAACAATAAAAATAAACAGTTATTATTAAAATCAGATGAATCAAGTTTTGACATTAAATACCCCTAAGGAGTTGACAAACTGTTAAACAAATAAACCAAACCTTCCCAAATAAATCAAGTTTCAGCAAAAGGATTTTATATGCTGTTAAACGAATGAACCAGAACAAACCTGTATCAATATAATGAAATGGAGTCCTTAATAATCCTACTGAGAATATATAGCTTCTTAGCAAAAATTAAAAAAGCTGATTTTTTTTTAAAAGCTAAAAACAGTAGTTCACATTTGATTCAGGACTGAAGGAAAAATCAGATTTCATTTTATAAAATGAATTTCAATTGTAAACTGATTAGAAGGGTGGAATCACTGGGCTGTACTACATTACGTGTGTGTGTGTGTGTGTGTGTGTGTGTGTGTGTGTGTGTGTGTGTGTGTACACACGCACGCACGCACGTCATAGGTGGACTCATCCTCCACAGCTTTAGAACTGAAATAATCAAATCTGTAGAAATTTTGTTTCCTTTGAAGTAAATGTATTGCTTTTTTTTTAAAAAGTTATAACAGTCAAAATTGTTGACTAATTCTTCACTATGAAGTTAAATTCATATAATTACAGATTATTTATAACAAACTGATGTATTTATTTACAAGCAATGGTTATATTGTAGGAAATGGAATCAGCAAATCAAGTTCAAATCTTGTTAGCATTTCACATTGTGCTAATATCATTGGAAAAGGTATGAATCTATGGACAAATATTAGGGCAGACTGGGCTCTTTAACTGTGGGATGGCAACTGGTCTTAGAGGAATGGATATAGTGACCTAAATTCAAATCCTGAATGAAACTGTTTTCATTTCATTAGAGCTAATACCCTTGGGAATGATATCAATCCAACTATTCTCTCTTCAGCTATGGACAAATATTAAGGCAGCCTGGGTTCTTTAACCTTGTTATAGCAACTGGTCTAAGAGCAATGGATACAGTGACCTAAATTCAAATCCTGAATGAAACTGTTTGCATTTTATTAGAGCTAATACCCTTGGAAATGATATCAATCCAACTATTCTCTCTCCAGCTATGGATAAAAAGTAAGGCAGATTGGGCTCTTTAACCTTATTGAGTGTATACGTGATGGCATTCACTCTGAGAAGGTTGTGCTAGCTCCATCCAACAAATTCACTGTGTGCTGAATGAACACTGACCATGCACAATAGTCCAACACTATCGACAAGATGAGTACCAGCCACTCATGGTTTCAATGGTGAACTCCATATAGGTGTGGGACCAAGAGCAATTTCACATCTTGCTTCAGTCCTAGGCCATATTTTCATGGGGGTGACTGGATCAATGAATTCTCAGATGAAGTCACCCAGGCATCAATGCAAAGCATGACCTGGGTATGGCAATCAGTCTAGGAGAAGGATAACTCTGAACTCAAACCTGTTAAACACTGCTTAAAAATTGACCTTGTCATATCCTGTCCATGGTGGAGAGGTTGAGTAAATACAGACTGGGCTCTTTGACCTTGGTATGGCAATCAGTCTAGGAGAAGGATAACTCTGAATTCAAACCTGTTAAACACTGCTTAAAAATTGACCTTATCACATCCTGTCCATGGTGGAGGGGTTGAGTAAATACATATACCCGAGTACTTCACATGGTGTAATAGTTAACAAGTTAGGCTAGCAGACCATTGTTAGAAAACTCAATTCTCACTGAGTACTCTATACTTATAGTCTCATGCCAAACTATTCTAACTTTAATAAATGACTACCTATAAATAATTTTTCCTACGGTGACAAGCCTCCTTAGCAACCAGCCATATCAGTGCCTCTCAAACAAACAAATTTTCTCTTCTAGACAACACTTTACCATCTTACTTAGAGGTGCAAATTAAGAGTCAGTTCCTGATGCCTGAAGGTTAACAAAAGACAAATACTGAGGGAATTGAACAATATTTATTTCTACCAATAGGTATACATGAGGATTCCCAAACTAAATTTAACCTTGTATCAAATTCTACCCTTCCAGAGATGGTGAGACTTAAATACCTATGATAAATTTATATTTGAACAAGTGAGAATATATCCATTAATTTCAACTTAAACACAAATACAATGTAAATATAAAACAAATGATTGAGTCAAACTGGTAAGAAAGATTCAGCTTGATTACTTCTACTGAAATAGGTCAGTTAAACATTCTACAATCTGCGAAATGGAAAGATATTAGTAAGAAAGAAAAAGTTGTTTTGAGGGATACAGAATTGATATTTGGTTTCTGTGTTCAATGGCATATCAACCTTCATGGGTTATTAAATGCCAAAACCATCCTTGTAGAAGAACAGCAGTGATACTATCTAACTAATAGCTTGAAGGATAAGGGGGTTCATGAAAGTAAACATAATGGCACAAATGGAGTTTGAACTTGCTTCCTTTTAGGCCACAGTCCAGCACTTTAGCCATTTTATGCCATGGAGATTCCTCTTCCACTCCAAGAGATATAGAAGAAAAATGAAATGAAAACCAAAATTTGATGAAGTGTGTAATTATCTATTACATTTTACTCTCTATAGGTTTCATAAGATAATCATTTGGAAAAATTTAATCTTTCTTTTATTCTTTCTTAAGTATTTATTAGGTAATGGATAGAAGTATACATTGTTAACATGTATACTCAAATATCCATCAATACATACATGCTAATGAAAGGTTTGGTTTCTTTCTTTAATGACATATCAACCTTCATAGGATATTTAATGCCAAAGCCATTCTCATAGAATAACAATAGTGATACTATTTAACCAATAAAGTAAAAAATAAAGTTGGCGGCTGTAGTCTAGGGTGACCAGAAGGCTCCCTTTTCAATAGCTACTACACCGAAGTGTAGGGAAGGGCACTACTCCTTTCTCAGGATTGCTCCACTTTATCCTTGATACATACCTTATATTGCTGTGTGTTAAGCAAGGAGGTATCAAGTATCATTTTTAAAGTCTTTGGTATGACGCGACCTGGGATTGAACCCAGGTCTCCTGGACCATTGGTGAACACTCTACCCACTAGCCAATGATAAGGAGGGTCATACCTTTCCCAAAAGTATTAGTCAAAAAGTGAACATATTAGTAAATGGAATTACCAAAATTTGGTGGAGTGCTTGATATTTATCCAACCTTCCACCATACCAGATATGACACAAAATCATCTTAGAGTGCCCCCTCAACCCCATACAAATCAGGACTCATGCTCAGCCATCACAAAAAAAAAATGCTAAATCCCATCAGCATTTTCCAAAATTTGATAGAGTATTTAGTTGTCTATTATAATATTTCACCTTCAAAGGACTACTACTACTACTACTACTACAAAAAAAATTTTTTTAGCAAAGAAAACTGTTGAGCCTTAAACAAGGTTCATGCAGTAATTAAGACTACCAATTCTTAAGAGTCATTAAAATGAGGAAATGAAAAACATTTGAAATTGTGTTTATAATTGTTATTTAAGGTATTGTTGCAAATAACCTTCAAAACTCTTGTTCTGTGATCAGGTTGTTTTATGGTTATGGTCCTCAAACTACAATCAGCCATGTATATGTTATATAAGCTTTTGTTCTGATTGTTCAGCTATTTCTTCACCTCACTTCATTATTCCTTCACTTCATTTCTCTTCTGGTTGTATCATATTTCTTTCAGGTTTCTTTCCTTGTTTTTATTCATTGATGAGGAATGATAATGCAACCACCATTTCATGTGTACATATTACCTTTTTATTTCTTGACAACTTTTAATTATTACCAATTTGGCCTAAACAGAGAGTGAGAGAGCAAGATGAAGTATTCAACCACTCAGATCAGGTGTTTCTCACTAACTGACTAACTTATTCAAATTCTAGAGATGTTTTTGTCATCTGACTGAAACCATCCAATCAGAACCATGATCTCAAATTAACCTGGAGTTGAACTTCCAGTATCCTTCCATTCAGCATTTAATAGTTCAGGACCTAATTCAAATATTACACTATGTCAAAAATAGATCCCACCAATCAATTATGAAACAGTATAAATTCAGATAAAATATAACTAAATAGCGCATTATAATAAGTGAATGTTGGGAATAAGTTTGTTATTCTAAGTGGAATCTTTTAAGGATATATATAAAGAAAAGACATAATGATGGGCAGGGTCAGACTAATTTGGTATTACTTTCATTATTAATTTTCACAACTATCACCGTTAATATTCCGAATTCAAGTTGCCTTTTATCAGAACTTACTAGGGTGTGTAAATAAACAAGACTTACAAACCTGCATTTCAAAAAACTACTATCTAAAAATCAAAAAGGCTGACTAAAATACTTATTTGCTATCCAATAAAGACAAAAATAAAAATGCCTTCATTTTTAAGAATGGGTTACCCAGTACACACCTTATTTCTTTTAAGAAATTGTTAATCAGCACACAACTTAATAAGAGATTCATCCAGAAATTATGCAGTCATTTAGGCTATTATCACAGGCATCAGTAAACTTGTTTGATACTATAGAATTAATGCAGTGAAAAGATGTTGCCCAGGAGGCAGGGTCTTCCCTTGACACCAGACATTAGTTATTAGTTTCAAAGTTGAAAGTATTAAAAGCAAATGTTGATTTCAACAGAAATAACCGAATGAAAGATGAGGGGAGACAGGGGTCATAAGCATTTTAGGTGTGGTTTAAGTGTCATCATCACCATCATTGGAATTGGATTCACCAAGGTAAGTTCAAACCCTGGACATAACTGTTCCATTTAATGTTAATGGCCTTAGAAAAGACACGAATCAATCTCTCTTCCTTCTAATTATGAGTAAATAATAGGGCAGACAAGGCTCTTTATTCTTTACTGCTAAACAATCTAGAAAAAAGAAAACATCATGACCATTGCAGAAGGCAATCCTTTAATTCAATTGAAAGCTAAAGCCTTTGAATTTAATTATTCATTCTATTATGACTTTGCTAAATAAAATATGGTTTCATGAATATTCAACAATGTTAGTTTTATGCTAATTATATATGCTTCCTTGAACCCTTTCCGGATCTATACAAATTCAGCTATGGGAACATGGATGATATAAAACAAGTAATACAAGTAATAAAACAAGTGATAAAACAACACCTATAAAATCACTCAAATATGTGTTGTTCTATGTCCCAGCTGCTACAGCAAATCAACTATGAGAACCTAGATGATATAAAACAATTGCTAACAACACCTACAAAATCACTCAAATATGTGTTGTTCTATGTCCCAGCTGCTACACCAATTTAGCTTGAGAACCTAGATGATATATAAAACAAATGCTAACAACACCTATAAAGTCACTCAAATATGTGTTGTTCTATGTCCCAGCTGCTACACAAATTTAGCTTGAGAACCTAGATGATATAAAACAAGTGCTAACAACACCTATAAAGTCACTCAAATATGTGTTGTTCTATGTCCCAGCTGCTACACCAATTTAGCTATGAGAACCTAGAGGATATAAAACAAGTGCTAACAATACCTATAAAGTCACTCAAATATGTGTTGTTCTATGTCCCAGCTGCTACACCAATTCAGCTATGAGAACCTAGATGATATAAAACAATTGCTAACAACACCTACAAAATCACTCAAATATGTGTTGTTCTATGTCCCAGCTGCTACACAAATTTAGCTTGAGAACCTAAATGATATATAAAACAAGTGCTAACAACACCTATAAAGTCACTCAAATATGTGTTGTTCTATGTCCCAGCTGCTACACCAATTCAGCTATGAGAACCTAGAGGATATAAAATAAGTGCTAACAACACTTATAAAGTCACTCAAATATGTGTTATTCTATGTCCCAGCTGCTACACCAATTCAGCTATGAGAACCTAGATGATATAAAACAAGTGCTAAGAATGCCTATAAAGTCACTGAATATGCCTATCTCTGCCTAGCCTACACTATATTTGTAGTTATTCTTTTATATATTATTAGTATTAAGTGTATATAAACCGGACATTGGCATAATGGTTAGAGTGTTCGCCAATGGACCGGGGTTCAATCCCAGGTCGAGTCATACCAAAGACTCAAAAAATGGTACTTGATACAACCTTGCTTAACACTCAGCATTATAAGGTAAGGATCAAGAGTAAAGTGGAGCACTTATGGGAAAGAAGTAGCGCCCTCCTCTACACCATGGTGTAGAAGCTATCGAAAAGGGAGCCTTTGGGTCATCCTTGACTACAGTCGCTAACTTACTTTACTTAGTAAGTGTATATATTCTATAAATAAAATATATATCAGACTGGAATATGGAATGACTATAAAGGTGTTGTTTAGACTTAATAGTAATAATTGATGGAACATCATCAAAAAATAAATAAAATGATACTTTTTTTTTTTTTTAAATAAAGAAGTAAATAGTTTTTAAACATTAAATTTAATTATTTTGTATGTTTTTAATTAATAATCATCAATTCATAATTTATTATAAGTTTAGCATTTATATAATCTTACATTTTTTTAATATCTAAATAGATAAAGTCATATTTTTCTGACAAATTAATCTGAGTTAATATAATTTATTTTACAAAGCACCAAAATTGCCTGATCATGTTAGATATTGAATTACATCCAATCAACAGAATTCATACTTAATATCAAATAAATAAACGTAAGAAATTATTCCATAATTAACTTTAATAGCTATCTTTCTTGAAAAATTATAATGAGTAAACATAAATGAAGAACCCCTCCTCATCACACTGGAGAACTGGAAATTGCTTTATTCTTTAAGACCATTTCAATTCTATTGTTAACATTTTTTTTTCTATAATATGCCATTTTTACTATTAATATTATGCATAAAAACTGGATCCTTATAGACTAGTTAAACCAATCAAAATTCCAACTTAAATAATGTATACAAATATTAAACATATAAACTATAGTGAAAAAAAAATTCCTCATTTAAATTTCATTGTCACAATAAAAAACTTATACAGCCGACTTAAATCTTTCATATTCTTTGATTAAGTATTGTATGTCTCTAAAGTGAGAGATTAAGAAGTGTTTATTTTGAATAGGCTCATTACTTACATGAACAAAGCTGTAATCTGTAAAAGATTAAAGCAATTAAAAGTTCACAAAACAGCCTTTCTACTCTAAATGAAAAAAATAGCATACACAAAACATTAGATTTAGCTTTATTCAAGCCAAAAAACTTATACTTTGTATATGATAAAGAGAAAATGAAAAATTATGATCATGTATTTGTATAACTGACAAAGTTTATTTAAATTTATAACTAAGAGTGTATATAGTTGACTATTTCCAACCTAAGGTGGTGGGGAGAAAGGAGAAATCAAAGTCAAAATTTACCAACCAAGTTCTCCAAATAAAAATAAAACAGATATACATCATGTATATCCTGAGTATAATTGCCTTAATTTAAATTAAAAATCATAAATTTCATTATTTTTATAAAAACCATTTTGATCCAGTGACTATGTTAATCATAGTATGAGTTGGTTTAGGTTGGGATACCGTAGTTTAACAGACAAGAGTCATTAATTGGGAGAAAATGAAATTGATCCCACTAGAACTTCAAAGGATATAAGTTTAGGTAAATAAAGTTAGGATTGAATCTCTGAACTTAAATTGACTATATTCTTAAATAGTTACTTAGTTAATGCAGTATAGTTGTTGGCGACCTTAGCTGAAGGCAACCCAAAGGCTCCCTTTTTGATAGCTACTACACCAAGGAGTAGGGGAGGGCACTACTCCATTCCCTGGATTGCTCTACTTTACCTTTGATCCGTAGCTTATAATACTGAGTGTTAAGCAAGGCGATATCAAGTACCATTTTTGGAGTCTTTGGTATGACTTGACCTGGGATTGAACCCAGGTCTCCAGGACCATTGGCGAACAATCTAACCATCATGTAGTATAAGTATATTCAAATTCCTATCAAAAACTTATAAAAATAACTTCTATACTTATTATTTGATAAAATAAAAACTGCTATGCCACTTATTTTAGTATGTCTAACTGAGAAATAGTTTTTGGATGCAGCTTGTACTAACACCCTCATTTCATGGCAAAACCCCTTAAAATATTTTAATCAAATTTTATGACAAAATAAAAATTGAATAGTTCTTCAATTTAATATATTATATAATGGAATTAGATAGTTGGAAAATGCAACTATCACTGATAAAATTTGACTACAAAAGTTTCAAAAATAAAGATATCACTTTTCAACACTCAGATGTTGGTTAATAATAAGTAAGTAAAGTAGGCAACCATAGTCGAGGGTGACCCGAAGGCTCCCTTTTCGATAGCTTACTACACCAAGGTGTAGGGGAGGGCGCTACTCCTTTCCCTGGATTGCTCCACTTTACCCTTGATCCGTACCTTATAATGCTGAGTGTTAAGCAAGGAGGCATCAAGTACCATTTTTTGAGTCTTTGGTATGACTCGACCTGGGATTGAACCCAGGTCTCCCAGGCGATTGGCGAACACTCTAACCGCTAGGCCAACGTATATTTTGGTTAATAATAGTTTTACGTATATTTTGGTTAATAACAGTTTTACGTATATTTTGGTTAATAATAGTTTTACGTATATTTTGGTTAATAATAGTTTTATGTATATTTTGGTTAATAATAGTTTTATGTATATTTTGGTTAATAATAGTTTTATGTATATTTTGGTATGTATTTTGTATTAAAAAAATAAAATAAATAAAATGAAACTTACTGAATTTATTGGTAATTTTGAATTTAAGTTGGAAAATTTTCAGTATTGTAACAAGTTTTTGTAACTGCTGGTGGTGACACTCATTTCAAAATGAAATTCCAGCAAAAAATACTTTTGTAAAATTTTCTGGCCAATTGGAGCATGAATAAATCTTCATAATGATGTATCATTTAATATATTTACACAAGTGAAAGCCTCTTTGAAAAGCTGTTGATAATTGCAAAGTAAGATATCAATTTTCAACACTGATATTGGTTAATATTTTTTGTCATCTTTTAGTATGAATGTTCTAAGAACATTTTTAAAAACTTACTAATAATTTTCATTTGGAAAAATTTCCAAGATTAGCTTTAAAAATGGCTAAAATCAAAGAACTGTGTAGAGCAATATACCCATAACTTAAAAACAACACAAAACTTGAAAAAGCCCCTGATATAACTGAGAAAATTCTTGATTATTTGATTATAAAATACTTTAAATATTTACAATGGTTAAAAAAACAATAAAATAAACTTTTCAAATATATAAATGTATTTTTTGTGTGGTTGTATCAATTTCCAAAGAAATTAGCCTGAGAATGAGTTTTTTATTTCTTTAGTCAAGGAAAAAGCTGAATTCCAGACAACTTTCAAAATTTTTTAAAAATTTAAATTTCATTTTGTCTTATTGTTCTTCACTATCAGAGAAAACATCACCAGAAAAAATATTCTCCACTGATGTATTTATTACTACATAGGAAATACAAAAAATTAAAAAATGAACATCATTGAAGCTTTCAATTTATTACCCTAATAAAATTTGAATGTAATGAAGATTATTTTACAGATTTATAAGAATAGTATATATTAAAAATATAGATACTTTTATGTTAGTTAGCATTTTTATTTTAAATAAAAAATAATTAAAATGCAAAATTTCTAAATTTATATATTTCACAAAACAAAAACCTCAAAACATTTTATTTTTACATAAAGTTGAAGTACATAACATATTGTTAGAGAATTTTTAATAAAAATATTTTTTTGCAAAGTGGCTTCTACTTATTTTCATTTTCAGTTATAAGCAAAATCTAACCTTGGATGTACCTTACTACAGCAAATAGAAAATAGATTTGTTTAGTGGAAACAAACAATAAAATTAATGAACATGGTTGTAAATTGAGGTAAATGGGTATATGAGGTTCCAATGATTTCTTTCTTTTTCTGTTAGTGTTGTGCAAAAATAATTTGGTTACTAATGGAAGATTTATTTTTAGGATGTTAATTTTCAGTTGATTCAAATGAATTGTTATCCTTATGTTGCTTGAGAGCTTTTATTTGATATATAAAATGACTATACTTCCAATTCTAAACCTTCCTTAATTTAAAATGGCTGTTATTAATATTAATATTATTTATTGATATTTGTGGCCTCTATAGAAAGCTGATTGTGATTTGTTGACTAATAACAGACCAGATAATGGCCTTTTTCTGTTGTTATAACAAAATTTGAATTTTGGAACAGCCATCTTGGATATACAGTGGCCATATTGGATAGTCACAATATCTGCATGGTCAGGAAGAGTTATTCCCTATATTGAAAATGATGTGAATTTTTATCAATTTATCTTGAGTGATAGGGGAGAAAATTGATTTTATTTATGATTGGAGAGGGGTAAATTTTAATTGTTTTTACAAGTAGAAGTGTCCAATTTGGTATGAGAAGAAAATTCAAATTACTTAGCAATTGTTCAATGAATTTTAAGAATTCAAATGTCTTTATCTTTTCTCGATGAGCTCTATCCAAAAATTTAACTTTTAAATAAATATATTTTATATTAAAAAACAAAAATTTAAGTGTGCATAGCTATTGCCAGCCAATACTGGCTAATCAAATTACAGTACCTATATTTAAAGTAATTGAGTTTTGCATTTGTTCATTTAGTTGTTTATAGATATAAGTATTTACTAGCATAAAGCCATTTAACTGAGCAATAAGCAGAGATTAAGTTTTTAATCTCAAAACAATATAGAAATATTTTTCACTCAAATGCCAACAAAAACTGAAAGCATTTGTGAAGTGGGATGTATAATACACATAATGGTCCTATTCTATAAGAATAGTTTGCTTTCATTCACTAACAATCCTAATACACAAAATATATCATCTATATGGAAAGTATCCAACCATTTTGAATATCTGAAGAAGTAGTTGTGTAACCTTGATGTAACCAATTAGAAGGAACCTGACTTTGAATGTGTGAATAGACACTCTCCCATCAAGTTACCCAATTGACCATGAGATAGCACAGAATTAGCTTGTAACTGTCATAAATAATGGTGATAAAAAATAAAAAAAAGACAGCCAGCTATTTTGAAAAGTGATAGAAAATGATCTGTATTAATATATATCAGTTTCAAAAGAGAGATAATTCTATTACTTCGAATGTGATGTTCATTCTGAAGAAAATAAGACATGGATAAAAGTGTTCAACAAAGAATTGTTATTTCAGACTGTAAATTCAAGGTAATCAATATTCTTTAAGCAAACATGTACGTTGCATCCATTTATTAAACTACACAATTTAAAGGATATAAAGCTATAAACAAACAGTCCAAAATTTTGGCTGAATAAGAATTTTAAACCACATAAGGTTAGAAAGGGTCAAAGGTGAAAATAGCAAGGTTAAAACAATTGTTTAATTGACACTCATTTATGAAATTCATTAACATTCAATTTAGTTATTAAATTTCAACACTTTGAAATATTTATAACAGTCTGTCTTGTATACTTCTGATCAAGAATTATCAACTAGACAGTTAATCATACTCAATAGTATGGTATTACATTTATTTGGTTACTATGATTTTAATTAAACATGCTCAAAACAAGATTAGAAAAGGTTTTAATGTTTGTAGCACTCAGTTGAAATATTATTAAATGCCTATTAGACCAAACTAGGCAGCTTCCTACAATGCAAACCTCAGAAAGGCTCAATAATAATATTTCAGGAAAAAAAAAGCTTAAAGATTAAGCAAATTTTAGAAAACTCCTCCAAGAATTAAATATAAGTATGTATATTGTAGACTTATTTTTTCAACCAAAAGTATCTCTATTTTTTCTTACTTTTCATTATATCAGTTGACAGTACTTTCCATCTCAGATGGAAAGTACTGTGCAATGTATAAAAGAACTGGATTTTTTTCTCAAAATGTTCACCTAGAATTATAGATGTATGCTATACATACTGGCAGTGTGAAGTCTGTGAAGATGAAATAAAGCCCGAACGAAATATCACACATCTAAATCTGAGTTAAGTGTTTGATTTATCCAACTTTCCACATATTTCCATCATACTGTCAAAATCACTACAAATTTATCTTTTCAACATACTGGCAAGTAAAACTTTTTACTTAGGTGGTCAATATTTAATAAGATTTATACAAGCTCATACATAAAGTACTCATATTCCCCAGAGCTAAAGGACTCTCACCATCAGAAGGCTTAGTGTCATATCCAGGACAATTATTGAGAGAGAGGGGCTTTACCCCTCTACAGAGATGCAGTTGGTGTAATCTACAGCCCCAGCCAACTGGGCTGAGTATTTAAATGGTTGACCACTAAGGTATAAGAAATCTAATAGCTGTAAGCCAAACTAAGTTTTGTAAGTTCTTTAAATACTGAAAATTAACATCAAAGAAATTATGAATATCTAAAGAATAATTGTGCAGGTTTAAAGCAACTTGGCAACTAATTAGAGAGTTTTTTGCTCATGTGTAAACAGACACTATCAAAGTTACACAGTCATATGTATATTCTTCTAAATTATGTGACTGTCATATTCATATTGATAATATCTCAAGTTTTCCTTGAAATTAAGACATTCATCAGTGGAAATACAAATTAAAGGTTTTAGGGATGATTCAAAAGATGAAGCCTAAAAGAATTTTAGACACTAATGTTTCAAACTTGGCCAACAATCTTTTAAAAGCCTTCCAGGTTCTAGAAAGCCTTCAACAAGAAAAGGACCTGAAAATGTTCAATGTGTTTAGGCTCCAAAGAAAATTAGGAACAAACAAAAGAACTAGAAAAAGATCTGAGAATTCCATGGAGTATCCAGAGTGTATAAAACCATTTTAAATATACTGAATGCTTAATCTTTATCTCATGAAAGGGAGAGGAGGCAATAATGCCTTACTCAGGTCTGTCATTCCTGACCACCTACAATCCAAATTTGACTCTATGATTTCTTATTTTACTCAGAGCAAAAAAGAAAGATTCCAGAAAATCAGTGTGATCAAGTAAATTGCAACAAGGCAGGAAAATGCCAAAAGAATCCACTTTGAAAGGGACTAATTCCCCTTATTTCCTTTGGTAAGCTATTCACTAATATTAAATAGCTTGATTATTTTTTTTAAAAAGTCTTATGTATGTTAAGTGAACCATGCTTTTATTCTTTATACTTAGATTTCAAGTTTGTAGAATTTAAAATACAAGTGAACACATTTAGAAAAAATAATATTAATATATTCATTCTAATTACCACAATTTAAATAATTATATTAACTGCAGATTAGACAAGAAATTGCTCAGTAAAAGTTTTATGTGAATTTAACCCTAAAGCTTAGCACTTTGGGCCCACTTTACAATTCAATAAAATAAAAGTTTTTTTCTAGCATAAATCTTCATTTTATTGAAAATATTCTTAAAAAAAAAAAAAAAAAAAAAAAAAAGATTTTATGAAGATTGATTAATACAATTCCAAAAAGGAGGCAAGAGACAAAGAGAAATTTTTTTGGACATTAATTCATTAGTCTTCAAATAAAAATGCTAAAATGATTCTGCAGAAGTCGATAGAAAAGAAATAGATAAATAATTTATATACCAAAGACATTAAAAATATATAACTTTCATTAATAAAAACATGTCAACTTAAAAAGTTGCTGCACAAAGGAAATTTTAATAGAATGTTATTTTCCAGTTTCAGTAACCCTATGATCAATAAAATATACAAAATGTTTTTGTTTTGTTTTTTTATAAAAGTTGTTTTAGTTTATTTGTTAAACAGCATATCTACATAAGTGTTATTCAAAACAAACCTTTTATTTATTTGTAGATGTTGTAATCATAACTTTTTTTTTCATGTCTTAAACCATTTGTTTACAGTATTTTTATTTTATAGTAAAAGTTTATACATAGTTATATGGTGTCAAGTATTCCTAATAGAAATAATTTATACATAATTGTAAAGTTTCAAGTATTCCTATCTAATAGAAATAGTTTCTATACAGTTGTATGGTTTCAAGCATTGCTATAAAATAGAATAGGATTTGCTTTTTATCCTTTTATTGTTAAGTTAAAGTTTGTTTTTTTTTTTCACAATATTCAATGTAAAATGAGACTTAATAGAAAGTCTAATTACATTTGAATGAAGAAAAATGCAGTATAATTATCAAAATATTCTTCATTAAAACAATTCAAATCATAAAAAGAGACAAAAACCGCATAACATTTTTATGTGCTTTCATTCAAAAACAAATTTAGATAAGTATTTTTTTAAAAAGATAAATTCTAAAAATAAAATAAAATAGAAGAATTCGATAATTTCAAATGAATGTATCAAGGTTTAGTTTAAAGAAACATTAGTTTTATTCATCTTTTCAGTGTAGACCCTCATCTTTTAACTTTAGATAAAAGTAGAATCTCATTAATTATTCTGACAATATCTTCAAAATAACTAGCTTAGCTTATTTTTGTTCTCATACATTTTTCAAGTTAGTTTTACTAATTTCTATTTCCTTTATTTCCTCAGTTTAACAGGAAGTATATTCTATCCAATGAAATCTATCTATGTCATCATTGAAATGAATGGAGTCTTTATTCATGAGATTATAAACTTTGAATTAATAAAATTTCTCATTTATACAAGCTAGTTTTTAAAATATACATAAATTGCATGTAGGCTTTCATGTGTACTTCATGCAGACAGAAACCATGACCCATGATTACCAAAAATAAAGATATTCTATGAAAATTTAAGACAAAAGCAGGGGAAATTTCATAGCAATTTTCTGGCCAGATAATTAGACTCTACACATGATGGAATGGTTAGTGTGCTACTCTAGCAGATTTTTGCAAGGAGAGTCTTACAGGGAACTCCATACTCCAAGTCTATTTTCTACCCAGATATGTGACTGCTTTAGATGTTTTTTGGAAACAGAACTAAATATATAAGGGAAAATATACTTTCCCCTCAATAAGAAAATATATACCATTTCAACTAAAAAGGCACCATTGATCAATTTATAGAATCGGTACAAATATTCCTAAAAGGAATATATTCTGCCAGTGTCTCTACAAATGGGAGATACAAATCTTAAATTGTGTATACATTATTTTTGAAAGATGCCATATTAATTATTAAAAAAAAGTTTTTAAACTTTTCCCTCAAATAATTTTAATGGGTATTGGGTTAGACTAAGATCTAATGAGTCAAATCTGTTTAAGCTACAAATTTCACTTTTACATGCATACAAATCTTTACTATACACTTTTCTACAATAGTCACAAGTAAAAAAATATTGCAAATCTATTTTACCTTGTATAGAACCAGTATTTGGAGGTGCTGAAGAAGTGGCATGTAATGGGACATGGCCTGCTAACTTTCCATGAACAGAATGAGATGGAGCCCCACGATCACCATTACTGCTGCTGGCATTGTTGCTACGATTAGCACCTGGTTTTGCATAGTTTGTAAGAATAGGAATAAGGCGCTCTGTTGAGCCACCATCTAATGTCAAGGCTGGCATAGAATCTGATCCTGCTGATCTATCATTCCAGCCATTTAAGCAACCACTGTTTGCAAGGTTCATGTGTGCTGGTACACCTTGCTGCTGTTGCTGTAGGCCCTCTTCACCACTACGATTTGAGAAAGAAGACTGGGATTGGAAATTGTTCTGCCTATTTTGATGGTATATGCTGTAGGTGAAGCGCTCTTCAAGATACCCCAACCACATGGTGAACTGTGATCGCTCTTCACAAGTGATGGCAGGATGGATAAGAGAAAAGGAGAGAAGCTGACGGCTTTCTTCAATGTGAACTCCATTGTCAATGGAATAGGAAAGGACTTGAGGGATAATCTTCAGATAAGCAGTCTTTGCATCTGCGTTGCCTGTGCGGAGGAGGGGTAGATGAGACAGTAACTGCGTCACTGCTTTTTCTTTTGGTTCTCCACACAGTTTGGTGATGTAATCTGTAATTGAGACAAAAATTAAATTATAAAGATTTTTTATTAAAAATATAGAACAACATTTTTCAAACAAAATAAATAAATAAACTAAAATATGTATGAAATATTTCATCCATACAACTTTCTTTTTTAAAACTTCAGTAAAATTTGTCACTAGTGTCATAATCTTTACAGGAACTAAGTGACTAAATTCCTGATTTAACACAAGTTCATGTACTTTGGATCACTTAATTTTTGAAAAGGTTCTATGGAAGTATATAATGGAATCTGGTAGTATCAAGAAAAATTGAAAAACAAAATAATCTAAGATTGATGAATTTATTAGAAGGAAAATTGATGTTAAAATTTTTCAGGTTTTTTTTTTTCAGTTTTGTCAGGACTTTAAAAATGGTGAAACAAGTGCTGATAGAACAACAATGAATGTTTTAATAAAATACAAAAACAGAAGGAGTAGAATGTATACCAAGGTTTTTATATCTACAAGAATAAGTAAAAGGCTTGACAAGAAAGTAATATCTAACATATTAAAAAAAAGATTATATTAGATATTACATTCTTGTCAAGTCTTTTACCTATTCTTGTAGATATAAAAACCTTGGTATACATTCTACTCCATATTAAGTTTTTTAATATAGCAAACATAACTAAAATATAAACCAGCTGAGACATATATTAAACTAATAAAGATTTAAGCAAGTATCTTTATAAATAAAATATCTCACATAAGAGAAGTAAAGAAAATTTGTAACAATGCAGTTATTTTGAAAAAATAATAAAAAAATTATGAACATTTTAAATTTAATTTGAATATTTGGCAAAATATGGAACTAAATATACAAAAGTTCAACTTTTTCCTTTTTTTTTTCTGATATTTCATTTATCTTAATTTCCATCACTTTTCATTGAAACTACCCAGACAATCAGTCTATGAACTTTAGGAAACTAGTGTTATTATCTCTAATTTTAATATCATTGTCAACCATTATAAATTTTTTTTTACTATGATTTTATTAATAATTATTTTACTTGCAACTATTCAAGACCATCACTCTATGGCCATTTGTAAACAGCAGTAATAAAAAATAAGATCTTAGTAAAAAGAAAACTCATATTTTAACTGAAAAGTCTAAGACAGCTGTGATGATAAGCAACTGAAATGAAGATGAAGGAAACACCATTCTGAAATTAATAATGGTTAACAATAATTCATCTAATAAAAAATTCAATACAATAAGAAAAAGAAATGTTTCCTTTTGTTGTGGACAAACCTATTGTACCTTTTCTGAGAATAGTTGAACTGGTCCATGACTTCTTATTTACTGCTGTTTAGAATAGTGGCAAATCAGACATATGGAGACATTTACATGAACTGTCAAATACTAATTCTTAGCACTCTGCTGAAAACTACTAATTCTCATGTACTAGTATACTGAACATTCTACAACTTTTCAATTACAATCACTAATTTGCTTATAATAATTAACCAAAACCCTGCAGCCAATTCATCTGGGACCTAATGATCAGTTTATTATTTATAAAAAATAGTGTATCAAAGTTGGACAGATGGTTTTTCTAAGATTTTAACTCTAGTGGAAATATATGTATTTTAAACAGAAATAAAATTAAATAAATATGTCAACCAGTAACAGAATTTGATTTGGGATGGTAAGAGGAATCAAATGATTAAAAAAGTATAAATTAGTGACAGGTGTTGAAAATTATTGACTTTTATGGAATGAAATACAAATCTAACATTTTTTTAACTCATATTCTGTTCCTTTAGAGTGTACAAAGCATCACTATTTATGAGGGTTGACTGAAAAAGTTAATGGATTAATTAACATACTCTCATGGAATGTAACAAAATGAGGTTTATTTTTCAACATAGCCCCTTTTGTAGTCCACACACTTCTTCCATTAGTGTTGCAGTACTTGGATCTCATTCATCAATAGTCATCAACAGCAGATATGATATCATATGAACTTTTCAGCACTTCCACCTTATAGATACAGCTTAACAACTAACTGCCAAAAACCAATACAAATAATAAAACAAAATAATTTTGGTTTACATTGATTTAATTACACTGGTTTAGAAAGAAATTGAGGCAAGCACAAAAATACCTGTTTTTACCTAATTTTAGGGTGCTGAATTCAAATTTGAAATCAGTTTTTACTCATCACCTCTAGTTTTTTTTAGATATGCATAGTGTGTATTTTGTGCATATACGGTACATAAAGGCATATATGAATTCAGGGTTAATTCTAATATTGTGAGACTTATGGCTTATTTTTTAGTTATTATGCACTAAATGTAAGTGATAGCATCAAGACGGATTTTGACAGTTAAGGCAGCAGGTCTCAATCCACACTCTGGCAGTCATTGGAAGAGGTTGTCTCGTAGGTGGCGCAGGAAGTTGGTGTCCCTCAACTATCGTGTTACACATCTTTTGGATTACTAAATATTAGTATTACATTTTCAAATGCACATTTAGTTTTACTTTGTTATATTTTCAGATTCTCCAATGGCTTCAAGCACATCAAAATGTCGAGGATGCCTCAACAAGGCCAATTCTATCTGCTACATATGTGGGGACTTCACAACAGTTGCACAGCGTCGAACCATCACTTCCCTCCTCAGAACCGCCTACTTTCACTATTTTGACTGTAAAATTGGTGATCAGGACAAGTCTTGGGCTCCACACATCTGTTGTAAACCCTGCTACAATGGACTAATTGCATGGTTTAATGGCAAGAAAGCGGCTTTCAACTTTGCAGTCCCGGTGGTTTGGAGAGAGCTGCGAGACCACGCAAATGATTGTTATTATTGTTTAACTAATATAACTGGTTTCAATGCATCTTCTAGGAAAAAGATCAAATATCCCAACCTTCGATGTGCTATGAGACTCGTTCCCCATTCAGATGATCTTCCTCTACCCACACCTCCAGTAAATAAGGATCTTCTTTCCTCATCAGATGAAGAAATGCCTTCAAGGGAGCATTCTGCAGAGTCAATATCTTTGGAAGATATTGAGTCTACTCTTATGGGTATGCAAGAGGACTTTACTAAGTACTGTTGTTTTCTCTGTCTCTGGGATAGTTGAGCTGTATCACAGCATTACAAGAAGAAAGACTGGGGGTCTAGAAGCACTTTTGTTCCTGGTGAACACAGCCTCAAGGAGAATCCTCTGGTGGACATGAATAAGTCGCTTCTTCCTCCTCTTCACATCAAGCTTGGTTTGATGAATTTTGTGAAGGCATTGCACAAAAATGGTGCTGCCTTCCAACACTTGTCTACTGTGTTCCTAGGTCTTAGTGCTGCTAAGCACAAAGAGGGCATCTTCGTCGGACCTCAGATCCAAGAGTGCTGAAGGATACTGATTTTGAGGAGCTTCTTAACTTAAAGGAACTGAGAGCATGGGAAGCATTCAAGTCAGTCTGTAGTGGCTTCCTTGGTAACACACGCATACCAGATTACCAAGCCTGTATTGAGAAGTTGCTAAAGTCTTACGAGGATATGGGGTGCCGAATGTCACTCAAGATTCATTTTCTCCATTCCCACCTCAACTTCTTCCCACCAAAACTTGGAGCAGTGAGTGATGAGCATGGAGAAAGATTCCACCATGACATTACGAAGATGGAGAGCAACTATCAAGGCAAATGGAACCCCGGCATGATGGAAGACTTCTGCTGGATGCTCTTGCGTGACATACACCAGATCTTCTAAGAAAACACACTTTTGACTGTCTGTGGTACTATGAATTGTGTAATTGTGTCATTGTGTAATTGTGTCATTGTGAATTGTGTAATTGTGTCATCCAAGCGTTCTTTATCTATCCTGTTTTATCTGTTATAAGCTGCTGCAACTCTTGAAATATGCACATATATTCTCTGTTTATACTAAAATGAGACTAATTAAAAGCCACAAAACTAGCGGTGATAGAGCAAAACTATTTATAAATTTGAATTCAGCACACCCAAATTAACAAAAAACACATATCCCCATTCTTGCCTCAGACCAAAAATTTATTTTTGTAAACTAGTGTTATTACACTATCTCTTGTTCCATTTCCCCAGTTTTAAAGGTCCCCTACACCTTAGGGAATTTTTTTTATAAGGGTCAGTAACCTTAAAAGACAATAATTATGTAATAAAATCATAATACACAAGGTTGAATTAGACTGTATTCTGAATTTGGCTCACATCTTGTTCCCAGAAATTTTTCCAGTTATTCTTTCTGGTAAATAGTCTAAGTAGTGTGTTAAAGACTGATTGATTATAATGACATGTCCATATTTACCAACTCCTCCACTCAGGCAGAATATGACACAAGGTCAATTTTTTAAGCAGAGTTTAACAGGTTTGAATTCAGAGTTTTCCTTCTCCTAGACTAGCTGCCTCTCCAAGGCTGAAGAACTCAGTCTGCCCTACTATTTACCCATAGCTGAAGGGAGAATAATTGGATTCATACCTTTCCCAAGGGTATTAGTACTATGCGAAATGCAATCAATCTTGTCCAGGATTTGAAATTGTGTTGCCATGTCCATTTCCTACGATGATAACTATTACACCATGGGCACCTCCAAATTATAATGACATGTCAATCCATCTAGGGTTATTTTGTACCTAGAGGTTAGAGGATTGTGTTCATGGTACATTTATATTTTTTGTGTACTTGTTTCTAAAAGAGATTTTTTTGTACCCAATTATATGATATCAAGTATTCCTATCTAATACAAATAATTTGAACACAGTTGAATGGTTTAAAAAAAAAAACTAAGAATAATAAACCTTAGTGAATAAACAGTTCTATTTGAGCCAAAGATGGAATCCTAACAGGTACTAATACTCCAGATTCGAGAGTAATAGCAATGAAGAAGGATTCCTCTCTCTCCCCAGAGTTCCAAAACTGGAGCCTCACCATCAGATGCAGTTTAATATCCAATCCAGAATACTCCTTCTTGGCGGGAGAGGGAAGGTCTTAACACCACCACCCCTCTGCAGTGGATGCAGTCAGTGTTGCAGTGTCCTACTGACAAGGTTAAAATTTCCAAAGAACAATTTTTGTCCAGATTAAGAATTGTTGGAGTAGTACATCAGAAGTTTATTTTAATAATTTGTTGTAGTTACCTGTGTTGCATAGTGTTAGTTCTGTAAAGCAATTATGATACATCACCAGGTAAGTGGAGGAAAGAGACTGGTGAAAAGAGGATAACAGTATCATCAGTGAGCTGAGTGTATTAATCCTTTGTTTTAATCTTATTCTAATCCCAACAGAAGTCGTATATATTTACTTTCTTTAGTTGTTAGCATGTGGAGACTAGACAGTAGTTGGCATTGGTAGTCATTGATGAAGGAGATGGTTAGGTAAATGACAATATATTTAATGAACATTTATATAAAAAAAACAAAAAAAAAACAGAGATAAACTTAGACAATAAATACAATGGTTCTGGTGTCTTTGTTTAATTGCATATCAACCTTTGAGGGTTATTTGACGCCAAAACCATCTTTGTAGAAGAACAGTAGTATTTAAACCATAGCTGGGAGGATAAGGGAGTTCATGCCTTTCCCCAAGAGTATAAGTCTGAAAGTAAACATAACATGACTGGAATTTAAACTTGCTTAATACAATGTTGCATTCTAACACATTAGCCATGGTACCATGGGGACTCCCGTTAAATACAATGGATATGATAGATGTAAATAAAACATTAAAAACATTTAACAAAAAAAAGAAAGAAAGAAATGAGAAAAGCTAGAGAATAATTATGCCTTTTCTATTTTTCCCAATACTAGAGTGAACTTGTTGCCCAACTCAATGGTGAAGCAAGCTTTGACTTATTACATAACATGCCAACGTGCTTGTGATGTAATGGTTATCATTATAGCAAATGGACATGGTAAACCGAGTTCAAATCCTGATAGCATTTCACAAAGCACTAATACACTTAGGAAAGGTATGAATCCAACTATTCTCTCTTCAGCTATAGGTAAATAGCTATAGGTAAATAGCAAGGCACACTTAGTATGACAACCAGCCTAGAAGGAAAACTCTGAATTCAAACCTGTTAAACTCTGCTTAAAAACTGACCTTGTGTCACATCCTGATATTTGTAAAGCACCCCAGGTATGCACAAGTATGGAGCATGGCTTTTTTTTAATGTGGGAACCAGACACAGGACTGTAATCCACACACACACACACACACACACACACACACACCCAGGACTTCCAAAAATGCCTTGAGCCCTGTCAGCATTCCCCTAAAAAAGGGCACCTCTTGCACCAGGCAATAAACCTGGCTCCTCCAGAGAGGGTTAGAGCCTGGGGGGATGGCCTCGAGACTCAAGGAATGCCAGTTTCAGCTCAAGTGACATGAATGCCAGCTTCTCAGAATCCATGTCAGACAGCCTCAACCGACTAATACTGGAAACAAGACACACCCAACCTGCTCCACGTATCAGGCAACATGGCCGGCTAAAGTGTGTCTCAGCCAAGAACCTAATACAGAACCTTGTGTCACATCCTGCTCATATGGAGGGGTTCATAAATACATACATAATATGCCAAGATAGTTCTAGACATTTGCTTTCAAGATCCTTCAATTTACAGATTTTGGCCAACTGGCTCACAAGCTATGTTTCTTTATCTCATGGGTTAACCACATGAGCTAAGTCTGATGGGCTAATGCCACTGCATTACTATTGAGTGTGTAAATTTCATTGTGTATCAAATAGTGATATATGTACACAGGCTAAATAAGTGAAAAAAAAAAGGCAGGAATTTAATGGGTTATGACAAATAATTTTATCAATTTAATATTCAATTTAATATTCACACAATTTACAGTAATAGAACCGTCTGAAAAATAAATCAATACTTTAGTATAGCTAACTGTAAAAATAATATAAAAGAACTGAATGCTAAGGTCATATAATAGTGTCTCAGACAATGTTAAATATAGTACATAA
>CAUZXS010000593.1:0-23573 GCA_963585895.1 Sepioteuthis lessoniana
TATTAAAAAGGGAGCCTTCAGGTCCCCCTCGACTACAGTCACCAACAACTTTTTTTATTAATAGCTAAGTTACACCCTAAGATTAACAGTAGGTTAGAATTAAAGACTGAATATATCATTAATTAACATGCACATTTTAAATACATATTTAAGTTTTAAAAATAAATAAATAAATAAAATGAAATTGATTACGACAACTGAAGTCATGTCTATTCCACATGGCCTTTAAACACCACATATGGCACCATGGTTACAATACCCAACATGGTGTTCTAATACCCCATGTGACACCAGGTTTATAATGTCCAAAAAAAATTTTAAATTTAATAACACCATGTTCATTTATTAAAAAAAAGTCTCTAACAATGAAGTTTAACTTTGAAATTAACTAGACTCAAATAATTATTATTTTGCATTACAATAGCCCTCTAAATTAATACAATAAAATATATATGAATTTAACAGTCACTCAAATATTAATAAAAAGAATATGTGGGAATTCTGTTCCTTCTTTTTTTTTTTTTTTTTTTTTTTTTTTTAGATCAAAGGTGTCAAATACATGGCTTTTGGGTCACATGTGATCTCCTGGCTACTCATATACAATCTATGATACTACAGAACTATTTCTCTAACAAATACTTTCTTTATAAGAAAATATTTGTTAAAGAAATAGTTCTGAATTTTAATTAAAAGTCTTTAACATTTTATTAAAAAAGTTAGTGATTTTAATTAAAATTCAATTTTTCTGTTCCTGTTTCCCATCGTCTCAGATATTTACTGTCACATGTACATTCATTTGGATAAAAAAAAAGGGTCTCTTCCCTTAGAGTCTATCATCTGATGTAAATTGCATACTCACCTCTCTGCTTTACTTCTGGATCATTGTGTCTCTTCTCCAAGACTCAGCAGCTTTTTCTATCTTTCAATTTAAGACTGTTTTGAATAGATTTCTTTCATGTATGTTTCATATAATTACATCAAATTATTTCATTCATATTTGTGGTAATGTTTCTTTATATCTATATTCCTTGGGACTCCAGTAACATTAGGAAGAGTCCCCAAAGTGTAGTGGCTAACATACTAGATTGTGACCTCGTAAGCGAGTTTGAACTCCAGTTGTGCCATTACATTTACTTTTGGACTAATGCCCTTGGTATGAACCCCTTTATACCCCCAGCTATGGGTGAAATAGTACCACTACTGTTTTTCTATATGGATGGCTTTAGCATTAAATAAGCCATGAAGATTGATATACCATTAATCAAAGAAATCAAACCAAATCCAGATACATTCTTTGACTCACAAATTATATAGACATAATTACCAACCCCTATGCTCGGGCAGGATATGACACATGGTCAATTTTTAAGCTGAGTTTAATAGGTTTGAATTCAGTTTTCCTTCTCCTAGACTAGTTACCTCACCAAGGCTGAAGAACCTAGTCTGTCCTACTATTTACCCATAGCTGGAGGGAGAATAATTGGATTCATACCTTTCCCAAGGGTATTAGTGCTATGTGAAATGCAATCAGTCTCATCCAGGATTTGAACTCATGTCACCGTGTCCATTTCCTACAATGATAACCATTACACCACGGGTACCTCCTGAATTATATATATGTCATTGAAGGATTGATATGACATTGAATATCAACCAATGAGATTCTCTTTTTCTTTTATTTCTAAGGCCATAGGATGTTTTCCATACTGTTGACCTCAATGCACTTCCATTTCATTCTTACTCTTGCCCTTCTTCTCTATGTTGTTCAAAATCATTTGACAATTTCTTCTTCCTATCAATGTGGAGGTTTCCCAATTAGTTGTTTCTGGTCTATCAGATACCATTTGACAACTTTATGGGTTTACTTGTCTGTAGACCTTGCAGCATATCTGGCCTTGGGGATCTTTTGCTTTCAGTACTCTGTGATCACATCCTTCATTCCACTCTCAAAATACCTCACCTCAGATGTGTTCTATTAATCTTCTACAGATCCTAACTTGACACTTTCATTGAATGAAAGCTTCCTCTTTTAGTTTTATCTGTCACAACAAACAAATATAATTCTAGTTCCCCTATTCAAGAAATGTCTTCACTGACTTGTAACATGAGAAGTTTCACTTTAAAAAAACTTTTTTGAATAAAAAAAAAGAAAAATTACCAAGTGTAAGTTTCACAGATAAATAAACTTCCAATTTTATATAGATAGTTTAAACTTATTTTTTGGTCTCTATCTGTCTCTATCTTTTTAGCAAAAATTATTTTTTAAATTTTCCTGTAACAATTTTTTTTTTTTTTTCAAATCTTTATAGTCAATCATTTGCTCACTTCATTCTAAAAATTTTAAGCATTTGAATGTTATTGTTTCTTTTGTGCTTCACATCGATTATTGTGTTCTGTAAATGAAGTACTTTATGTATCTGCTTTTTTTCAAGATAAATGGAACCTTCTCCCCAAATTTTCTTTCACAGAAATAGCTCCATCATCAGAAGCTGAAAACAACCAACAATTTTTTTTGGATTCCATTTTGTATTCTTTCTTCTCCAAATCTGGAAGTTCTTCCTTCTCCGAATTTGGGAGTTCTATACTTTATTATGGATATTACACTTCTCAGATGGCTTAGCAGATTGGACTTGGAAGAAATTTTAAAATGTTTTTATGAGTGACAAGGTTAAAGAGTCAGCTCAAGCATTTGTTGGTGAACATATATATTCAAGTCAATTTTATCAACAATTCTTCAATATTTGCAAAACAAAGAAATTTCATCATCATCAGTCTTATAAACCTCTGGTAGAGGTGGTTGTAGAGGCACCACTGATGGCTCTCTGACAAATCACCCACCATCTATCTTGGTCGTGAGCTGTACTCTGCATCTTGATAAAAGACAGGCCTATCCATTCACAGATGTTATCTTTCCACCTCTTCCCTCTTCTTCTGTCTGTTTTTTTTTTTATTTTCTTCTCGGCACTACGCCTTGCAAGATGTTTTTTTTTTTTCAGGCCTGATGATCTCGTCATATGTCCATACCACATTATTTTTCTTTTTTTTCTTCCCAATGTTAAGCAGGTTGTCATGTGACCTCCAAGACTGCAGTTATTCTTTTTCTGACCCACTTGCTTGTGATGTGGTCTCCTTATGAGATGTTCAAGATCTTACAGTAGCATCTCCTGTCAAGGGCTTCAATGCGTCTCTGTCAGTCAGCAGACAGGGCCCTAGGGTTAACAAGCAAGCAGAAAGATTAAGATTACAAGAGTGCACATGAGTTTGATTTTTGAGGTCACTGAGATGTTTTTGTTTTGTCATAATGCATTTCCATTTTCTAAACATGACTGTTGTTAACTATGTAATTCTGACCAGAACTTAAAGACAAAAGAAATTTAGAGAACACTAAATACTGACTTACAGAATGGGTTGAAAACAATTACCAGGAGGTGCCCGTGGTGTAGTCGTTATTGCCGTAGGAAATGAACACGGCGATACGAGTTCAAATCCTGGACGAGACTGATTGCATTTCACATAGCACTAATACCCTTGGGAAAGGTATGAATCCAATTATTCTCCCTCCAGCTATGGGTAAATAGTAGGGCAAACTCGGTTCTTCAGCCTTGGTGAGGCAACTAGTCTAGGAGAAGGAAAACTCTGAATTCAAACCTGTTAAACTCTGCTTAAAAATTGACCATGTGTCATATCCTGCCCAAGCGGAGGGGTTGGTAAATAGTACCATATTTGATATCACACATTTCATTTGAACTAAAAAGATTTAGTCAAAAAATATCCCCCAGTCTTAAAAGTTAAGGTATTTAGTAAGTCATTGTTTCCCCAGACACTATAGACTACCGATACTCGTATCTAGTCTCATTCTATATGAACTGGAGATGGGGGGGGGGCATTGCTTAGTGGCTAACATACCAGACTGCGACATTGTAGTCAGCAAGTTCAAATTCCAGTCATGCTATCACGTTCACTTATGATACTAATAGACTTGGGTAAGGTATGAACCCCCTTATCCCCCCACCGCCAACCTTGGGTTGAATAATACCACTAATGTTCTGTTCTTCTACAAGAATGGAATTGCTATTAGATAACCCACAAAGGTTGATATGCCTTTAAACAAAGAAACCAAACCAAATTCAGTAACATTCTTTTACTTACAAATCACATTTGTGTATGTGTGTTGTGTGTTTGTATTTCTATATGTATATGGGAAAAACTGGAAATAAATCAACGTGAAAATGTACAGAGATGAAAAGACTCAAGGTCTTCAGAGGTTGATTTTATTTGTAGAAATATTTGCCAATGTTAAATGTTTTTTCTCATCATTTTCTTTTCATTTAATAACTTACACAGACCTAATGAAGGTGAAAAAAATTAAGATGTTTAATGTTGGCAAATATTTCTCCAAAGAAAATCAACCTCTGAAGACCTGTCTTTTCTTCTGTGTGTGTGTGTGTGTGTGTGTGTGTAAACTAGATTTGGCCTTAAATAACCTTATTTCCACCGAGCAGTTGGAAATAAGAATGGCTAAAGGAGCGTTTTCCATATTAACCTTTTTTTTTTTCAAATAAATGTTATTCTTTAATTTTACTCAGATGAAAGCAAATTCCTTGACTGTTGGGTGATCACAAATGATTAACACTTTGAAAACAAATGCAGCTGGTTGGTTAGGTTTTAAGGCATATCAACCCTTGGAGGTTATTTAATGCCAAATACTGTTTGTACATCTATACATTAAGTGTTTATGATTTGTAAGTGAATAGTTTGTAGGTAACATTATTTTTAACCAAGCCAGAGTTTATTTGGTTGCATGCAGTTAAATGGTTTCAAGTATTGTTATCTAACACTAATAATTCAATTTAATATTAATCATTTGTTTGTGCACAATTAAATGGTTTTCAAGAATTACTATCTAACACTAACAATTCAATTTGACATCAGTCATTTGCTTGCACACAGTTAAATGGTTAAAAAGTTCTATTTGATCCATTGATGGGACCCTAATTCTCTGGGTCTGAGTGGACCTGGGAATAATGGCAATGGAGTATTCCCCATTCCCCAGGATATGTAAACAATTTACATGTCCTGGGGAATGTGGAATACTCCAGCAAGTAAAGGATGGAAAATTACAATGGTTAATCAAGAATGGTAAATATGTGATATCAATAAGTAAGGATATATATGCACAATATACAACAAAATGAGACATTCACCTTTATCACTACGCAAACATAAGGAGACAATCAAAAGTTCTTTAACCAGCAAAGAGAATGACCATGAGCCATGAAATATACTGTTCCACATACTTACTACACACTTGGCACATCTCATTCAGAAGTTTCTTTAATCAGTCCAAAATAGTGGGGAGAGTATTGCCTTCTTAGTTGGACTGAGAACTTTCAGGAAACTTCTTATGGAAGCACTCGTGGTGTGACAGTTATCATCATAGGAAGTGGACACAGCAACCTGGGTTTAAACCCTGGATGAGGCTGTTTGCATTTCACATATGAAGGAGGTGTTCATAGTCTAATGGTTACCAGCAAAGGATATGGACATGATGACCCAGGTTCAAATCCTGGATGAGGCTATTTGCATTTCACATAGCACTAATACTCTTGGGAAAGGTATGAATCCAACTATTCTTTCTTATGGGTAACTAATATGACAACCAATCTAAGAGAAAGAAAACTCTGAATTCAAATCAGTTGTAGACCTGGAGAGGAATGGACTCCATCAGGTTTTTCCTGCTCAAAACATGCTTCATGAGTAGCAGCAGCCCAACAGCCAAACTAGGTTATGGAACTAGTGGGATATATATAGTTATTAAATTAGTCAACCATAGTCGAGGGCAACCTGAATATTCTGTTTTCAATAGCTGCTACACCGAGGATTGTTCCACTTACCCTTGATCCATACCTTTAATGCTGAGTGTTAAGCAAGGAGGTTTCAAGTCCCATTTTTTGAGTCTCTAGTAAGAAGTAGTGTTTGCCAATGGTCTGGGAGAGCAGGGTTCAATCCCAGGTGAAGTCATACCAAAAACTCGAAAAATGGTACTTGATGCCACCTTGCTTAGTACTCAGCACTATAAGGTAAGGATTAAGGGTAAAGTGAAGCAATCCAAGGAATAAAGAAGCACCCTCCCCTAAAAAGGAGCCTACAAGCCATCGCCAACTTTAGTATGACTCAACCTGGGATTGAACTCCAGTCTCCCAGACCACTGATAAATACACTATCATGCCAACAGGCCAATCTAACTAAGTTTGCCAACCATAGACAAGGGTGACCCAAAGGCTCCCTTTTCAATAGCTACCACACCAAGGTGTAGAGAAGTATGCTACTCCTTTTCTTAAATTGCTCTGCTTACCCTTGATCCATACCCTATAATGCTGACTGTTAACCAAGGCAGCATGAAGTACCATTTTTTTTAGTCTATGGTATGACTTAACCTGGAATTGAACGCTGGTCTCTTGGACTGTTGGCGAACACTCACTATTCACTAGGACAATGGGCTGGTTATATATGTAAATATATATATTTGAAATTTTTAATGGCTTATTTTTCTCATTAAATTATTTTGCCTTGAATTTTAAAAAAGGGGATCAGACTTAAAAACATTGTTCATTTATAATTGATATAGATCAGTTATGGTAATTATCATCTGATAAAATAAAGCAGAACTTTTTCTAAGCAGTGTCTATATCAATCCTACTGTATGGATGCACCATATGGACACTAACAAAACACATAGAGAAAAGGCTGGATGGGAACTACACTAGAATGCTGTTTTGAACAAATCCTGGAAGCAGCACTTCACAAAACAGTTTTATGACCACTTACCTCCCATTTCATAAAGCATCCAAGTAAGATGAATAAGACATGCCGGGCACCGTTGGAGAAATAAGAACAAACTCATAAGCGATATTCACTTATGGACTACTACACATGGACATACAAAGCTTGGCCAACCAACAAGGATTTACATGCATCAGCTCTGTGCAGACACTGGATGCAATCTAGCGGATCTGCCAGGAGCAATGGCTGAGGGGGACAGATGGTAAGTGGTAGTCAAGGGACTTCATGCTATCAGCATGACTTGATTGTGTGTGTGTGTGTGTGTTTATATATAGTCCCTAAATTACAAGAAGGGTCTGTTCTAAACATTGAGTGTGAATTTGTTTTTAAAAAAAGATAAATACAAAAAAAAATGTTTTGAATGGCTAAAATAGTGAAAATAAAGATTTGATTACTCAATATCGGAAATTATTTTCTCAATGAAAGAAAAATATTTTGCATTTATAAAAGATAACGAAATTTATATATTATTAAAATTCACATTTATTTATGTGTGTGTATATATATATATATATATACCCACGTGCGTGTGTGTAAGCATTAGAGAGTTTAGATGGTAAATCTGATAGCTTAAAAAAATAAATTTTTTTAAAAATCAATGACAATCATCTGGCCAGTACATTATCTTATACTTATATATATATATATATATATATATTTTTTTTTTCAAAAGGTTTTTTTGTTTCTCAAAACTCCTCTTGAAGTTGTAATCTTTTTATTGGTTATTTACATCTGAGAATTTTTAGTTCATAATCAAAAGAAAAGAATTTTTTATTTGGTATTTCCTTTAAAGTCTTCTCTTTTAGTAATTATTCCTAATAAAGATAAATCTTCTATTAAAGACCTTTTATTTACAAAATGTACCAATCTTATTGCATTTTGCTGTTATAACCATTTAAAGAAAAAATACCAAGTTCCATCCAATATTTGTGAAGATTCTTTTGAGTTCAGAACAGAAAAAGCTACACAACACATAGGTGAAATGAAGGTAAGTAAAGTCATCATTTATTTTTGCCATTTTAAATATCAATCAAAAATCTAATTAAAGGTACTATGAATACTGAACGTTGTAACAGATGACCACCCAATTTTAGCTACAAAAATAAGTTTTTATATATGTACTAAACGACCTCTAACTTTTGACTGTGCTAGCCTACAAAATTATTTCAACATCCAATGACATAAAGAGAAAACATTCAAACGTTTATACTTTCATAACTACTTTAATACAAAAAAAAACAAAAACAATATAGTCTAGCCCTTGATGTAACTTTTTGTGTTTACTTTGATATTCCAAGCATGCTAAAACCCCACCACTCATACACAATAAATAACTGTTTATGATTTATATTTGTACATATATACACACGTGTTATAAACAGTAAACAATGTTAAGTAAAAACTTTATTATCTTGATAGTTTAGTATAGGCTCTGTGGGGGGGACACTTTCAGTTGAAGTTACTGCAAGATTAGGTCTAGAAGCTAGGTAAGCTTGACATTTAAAAAGTATATCTCATCTACAAATGTGCTTGTTTTTGAGGTGAAAAATTGATCTTAAAAATTTATTCCTGACAAAAGTATATACTGCAAATATCCAAATGTTTAGAATGCTTCATGTCTTACTAACAACTTTAAGCTTAATTAATCTTCCACATATTTATATTCAGCCAAAGATAAATTAATGATATTTATTTATTTATTTTTTTTTTTTTTTTTTTTTTTTGTATATCGTATGTGCTGGGAATTTACTACAACCAGAAAATCCAGTGAACACCTATGCACGACATACGGGAAAACTAGACAGCTGTTTCAACCTTATTAGGTCTCATCAGCAGTGTATACCATAATCTCCACCACTAGAGATCAAACCAGCGACCACAGATTGCAGTGCCGAAACTCTACAACTGAGCCACCAGTTCACATCGCATGCAAGTGATACCAAATCAACTAGTCATGGTAATTGCATGGCCAATTAACCTAAATGTGTCATGCAAGTTACATCTGTACTCTTTCCAGAGGACACAGTCACCCCCAGGGCCATGTCTTCCCAAAAAGATTAGAAATGCACATCCGTGTGATTATTATGACCTAATAATTAAAATCCTCTACTTGAAAAGAAAAATATGTACTCATGTATTGTCGAATATTGGAGACCTAATTTTTAGACAAAAATTGTGGGTTGGACTAAACCTGATTAATTATTCATATTTACCAACCCCTCCGCTCGGGCAGGATACAACACAAGGTCAATTTTTAAGCGGAGTTTAACAGGTTTGAATTCAGAGTTTTCCTTCTCCTAGACTAGTTGCCTCACCAAGGCTGAAGAACCTAGTCTGCCCTACTATTTGCCCATAGCTGGAGGGAGAATAATTGGATTCATACCTTTCCCAAGGATATTAGTGCTATGTGAAATGCAATCAGTCTCGTCCAAGATTTGAACTCGTGTCTCCGTTTACATTTCCTATGACGATAACCATTACACCACGGGCACCTCCACAAAAAACCTGATTAATTATTTAGTTGTCAGTACTACTTGGGCTCTCAGAAAACGGTTCAAGAAAAAGCTGTATGTGAAATATATAAATGCCCTACATGCTGTTTTGAACAAATCTATGAACAAGCATCAAACTACAAAACAGCGGCTGTAGGCAATTTAACTCCTATCAAACTAACCATCCAAGTATGACAAGACACACTGGGCACTGTTGGAGATGTAAGGATGGGCCTATAAATGACATTCTCCTATAGACTCCTACACATGGACACACCAGGGTTGGATGACCAAAGGACCTACCAAGAGTGATGGCTGATAGGGACAGATGGTAAAAGAGAGTCAAGAGAGTCTGTGCTGTCCATATACCTTGATGATGATGAAAATTTCAACTTAAAAAGAGGAACTTTTGATTAAAATCACTTGTATAAATTAATGATTTGGAGAGCATAAATCAAAAGTCAGCCTATACACAAGTTTCATGGGTTATTTAATACCAAAGCCAACTCAAACTTTGGGGGTTATTTAATGCCAAAGCCATCTTTATAGAACAGTAGTGCTACTATTTAAACAATAACCGGGAATAGAGAGGACAGGAAAAAGCATAAATAACAATATCATAAATACTAGGAACCTATTAAGACAGATGGTTTAGATTGTTTCAGGTTCTTTGTTTAATGCCATATCAAACTTTGTGGGTTATTCAATGCCAAAGCCATCCTTGTAGAAAGACAACAGTGGTGCTATTTAAACCAGAGCTGGAGGGAAAATAACTGGATTCATCACTTTTCTGACATTATTAGTCCTACTTGAAATGCAGTTCAGGATTTGTCACAGTGTCCAGTTCCTATGAAAGCAACCATGAACAATTCCCAGTATATATGGAGGGAATCAAATGAAGCTCACAAATCAAAAAAGTACCCTCTCTATATTTAAATACAGTAGAGGGAATATTATGTGTTGGGTATGTTTTATTGCTTCTGGATGTGTTTAGTTTGGTTTGGTTTCTTTGCTTAATGCCAAAGCCATCTTTTTAGAACAACAATAACAATACTATTTAACCAATAGCTGGGGAGGATAATAGGGTTTACTTTTCTCAAGAGTATTAGACCAAAAGTGAATGTAACAGCAGGACTGGGGTTTGAACTCGCTCACTTTGAGGTTGCAGTCCAGCACTTTGATCATTTTCATGAGAATTTCCTCTAGTGAATATATATCTATATATATATAATGAAAGGAAGTTTTGTTAAAGATGATGGAACACTGTTTATTATTTTAAATTTTATTTTTTCAATTTAAAATTAAAGATAATAAACAGTGTTCCATTGTTTTTAACAAAACTTGCTTGAATAACTTGCTGCCAAAATGTACACTCTTCAATATATATATATATATATATATATATATATATATATATATATATATATATATAATGAAAATATTTTCTATTCGTATCTTTGACTCTCTTTGGTGTTTCCAAAGAATGTAAAAAGTTCAATAATATTACTGTTTTTCTGTGGGTTTTTAAACATTAAAATGTATGGGTATATATTTACCCAACCCCTCCACCACAGGAAGGATGTAACACCCAGTCAATTTTTAAGCGAAGTAAAGATGGTTTTAAATTCAGTTTTCCTTCTCTTATACTGGTTGCCTAACCAAGGCTAAAGAGATCAGTCTGCCCTACTATCTACCCTTAACTGTAATGAAGATAGACAGATTCATGTCTTTCCCAAGCTTGAAATGTAATGTAAGCTGCCTTGTTCAGGATTTGAACTCTGGTTGCCTATTCCAGTTCATTCATTGATAACCATCACATTTAACAACTAAAACCGCCTAAGATTAAATCATCTATAAAAGATAAATAAAAGATTAAAGGATTTACTTTAGATTTTTTATCAATTTAGTTCCTAATATTTTTCCGTTGTCTCCCAATGGTAATTGTAGCTTCTGTTAAAAGAATTGCTGCTGTCAATATGTTACAGCTTTAAGTTCATACATTTAAAAAGAAAAAAAATCAATTTTTCTATTGAATACCAACAGCTGTGAAGGTTGAATTGGCATGAAATTCAATGATTCTTTATACCAGTTTCAAAGTGTCAAATTTTTATATGCCTTTGTTTGGTGGCGAGGGGAAGGTGAAATTACGTACAAAAAGTAAGTAATATTATATATCAGTGTAGATGTTGGAAATCATTTACTGCCATATGGTATGCAGTTATCAAGACTATATTATATCCGTCTGTAATATTAAAATGTATGAATTAGTCAGTTTTACAAACATTGAAACAATAAAAGTTAAAGACTTGTCAAGAAATCCAAGGGAGGTAAGTCAGTTAAGGTTACACAACAATGACAAATGTTCATTAATTACTTATAAGATAAAAGTACAACCAAAGAAGGTTATAAAAAAAAATCAATGTTTTTGCCATAAAAGTCTGGATTTATACCTCTTTGCCTAACTCCAATTTTTTAGGATGACCAGTGCCCCCCCCCCCCAGAAAATCTGTAATAGAAACACTATGGATGTACATAAAACGTATTTTGAGATACACACACACACACACATTTATATATATATATATATATATATATATATATATATATATATATATATTAAAATGTTTGATTAAATAATAAAGACACATTTTGTCTATATAATTTTATTAAGATCCTTTCAAGTTTCCTAATAAGTGTCTTGGTTTCGGATTGGAATTGGTGAATGAATTTGCCAAAATTGTCCCAAGTGCTTTCAAACCTTTCATAGGCCATCATCAGGGGTTGCTTGCATGTATAAAGAGTGTTTTCGGTTTTTTCAAAAAATTCTAGTTGAAAACACCACTATAATAGCACACAAAATTAATAAGCTACAACTACAAATCCTAGAAGCCTTTCATATAAAAGCAAAACACCTAGAATCAGTAGAATTAATTTTGAAAATAGTGACAATGTTTTTAAATGCCTTCAGTTTTTTTCATGTTTTTTTTTTTTTAATATTCTCTATTTCTTGATTATAGTCTATTTCCATTGATAGCGTTCTGTTTTTTAAATTCATCGGCATCTCAGTTTTATCCAACTTTGCATTAACATAATTTTGTAATGTTAGAAAAAAAGCCTAAAAAACTATTTAAAAAAACACTCTTTATACATGCAAGCAACCCCTGATGATGGCCTATGAAAGATCCAAAAGCACTCAGGACAATTTTGGTAAATTCAGCCAACAATTCCAACCTGAAACCAAGACACTTATCAGGAAACTTGAAAGGATCTTAATAAAATTATAATGACAAAATGTGTCTTTATTATTTAATCAGACATGTTTAAATGAAAGACTGCAGACCAACTACACATATATTGAAATGTAAACATATATAAATGCATATTTTGATATTCAATATACAAAAATTACTGATGACCTTTACAGAAAAGATTTGTACTTTATATTTTTATATACACACACACACACACACACACACACACACATATATATACGTGTGTGTAAAAATATAAAGTACAAATCTTTTCTGTAAAAGTGATCAGTAATATATATATATATATATATATATATATATATATATAGTAGTATTATTCGGTCCAGTTAAACCAGAGTTGGGAGTAATTCCTTCAGGACAAGAAAATCATTCAGAAGCTAAACATTTAAATTTTCCTGGTGGAGAGCTCCATGTAATTTTTTTACAGAGCAATATTTCTTTAAGAAAAAAACCAAAGACCGGTTAATTTAGGATTATAAATTTATTTCCATCCTGTTTTTCAGTTTCTGGTGTAAACCAAAAACATGAAGAAAAATATAACAGGACTTCTTCAGATCTTATGGATAAATAAAACAGAATAGACACGTGGGGTGGAGGGGGAAGAGATTAAGGAGTTACCTCCTTGTTTTATTGAATTTCCGTTTTTTTATTTACCTATTTATTTTATTTTCAAATTTCTTCCATCAGTTATAATTACGGTAATTTAACTTTTTTATTTATTTGTTTGATTTATTTTCTTTTCATGTTAAGTTCGATAATTAACTTTTAAGAGAAATATTGATGAATATATTAATTTCGATACCATTTATTTAGCTACCTATTTTTTCTAGTGTGTATATTGGATACGTTTTTTTTCCAGTTTCACTATTTATTTCTATGTTGTTAAATTTTTTTAGTCTATAGTTTAAATTTAGTCTTATGTCTACATCTAGCTATCAATTCGCTTCTCTTATTTAATAACTTATCAGGCCATTTATGTATTAAAATATGTATTTTCTCTTCTAAGCACAAATTACATCTACCGTCAAAACTATTTGGAGTATTTGATTTTTTTCAAAATAGACCATTCTATCTCAGGGGTTAACCCTTTGTTTTTTAAACACCAGAATTGTTTCAGTAGTGCCGTATGGTGTTTTAGGTGTTCATGGGAGAAGGTAAATTTATGGTTTGAATACCTCTCCTTCATTTAGTGGACGTCAACCCGATATAAGTTTTCTTATTTGTAATATTCTCTTTAGGGTAAATTATAGCACTAATCAAAATATAAAGTACAAATCTTTTCTGTAAAGGTGATCAGTAATATATATATATATATATATATATCAGGGGCGGAGACAGGACTAGTGCTACTCGTGCCCGGCACGACCAATAACTCGGTCAATGTTATTCAAAATGGATTAAAAATCATCCATTAATTTCAAGCAAACATACTTAGTCTGATCTCAATTAAATTACGTATCTATTCAAGTTTCGATAACTAAGTAGCCAAAAGTTCATAAATATATCTGGGAATAATACAACGATGCTGTTTTGAACAGATGGTCTTTGTCCGGCCACCGTCAGATTCATTGAACATCCCATAAAATCGGCTATAATGTTGAACACGCGCTATCCATGCCCAGCACTAGACCCTTATAATAACAGTAATGTTAGAGAAATACGCTTTTGGCTGTAGCCAATAACAAGAGCAACCCTCACCCCGTGCTGAAAAATCTTAGCACAGACTGCTGATAGATGTCTTGGGAAGAGGGAGAGGGACAGAGAGAGAGAGAGGATAGCAGATTAGAGCTGTCGCTGACGTCGTCATCATCATCGCTATGGTAAATGTTGGTTAAATGGCGTGTTTTAATTCGTTTTTTCACTAACAGATGTCTATTTCTATAATGAATGTTGCATATATTACATTCTGTAACTAAAATTTGTTTATTTGAATACATTTTCAACAAATAATCTTTATTTTAAGCGAAATTGAAACTACTAGCTGTGTCTGTGTATATTGTCATCAGTTTCTTTATTCTGATAAACATATTTTTCTCGTCATAGTAATGAACATCTTCTCTTTTCTTCTATACTTTTGAAAGGAAAAAAAATTATCTTATCTACTGTATTAACAAGACTACAAATTATATAGTATCTTGATAGTTTACAAAAAAAAACACCATGCAAGGTACGTTTGTCAATCTGTGCTATACAATGGAGAATCACGCAATAGCAACTATGATGACTTACTTTGGGTCCACGGACCACGGGTTGGGAACTGAAGTTGACTGAGGGCGGGGGGGCACGAGTAGCAAAAATAGGCTAGAGTCGCCACTGATATATATATTAATCAAAATATAAAGTACAAATCTTTTCTGTAAAGGTGATCAGTAATGTGTGCATATATATATATATATATATATATATATATATAGATAGATAGATAGATAGATATATAAAGTACAAATATTTTCTGTACAGATGATCAGTAATATATATATATATAAAGACAGTTGGGGGGAGTGGAATTGAACAAAAATTTCAAAATAATTCCAATTGTTAAATAGAAATAAAGAGAGGAACACAACATCTGGTTTGTGCCACAACAGAGCATAACAAGTCTAATTGAAGAGGATAGTAAATATCTATGGAGTCTACAATGACTGATAAAGAAGAGACTCTATCCCCATCTCATTCTTTTACTGATTTGGATACTTCAAAAAAAACTTATGGTTTGTATATCTTATTCATTTGTTGCAAATTTCTATTTAGCTTATAAATCCTGATGAGGTTTTTTTTTTTATTGGTTTTGCATGTTTGCTTATTTCTATTTGGTTCATTTTTTTTTCCCCCAAGTTAATATCGTCACATAATCTAACCAATTGTTTTTAATCTATCATTCATCAAACTTCAATTTTACTTGAATGATTAAAAAATGAAACAGGATTTATTTTTTCCTCCTTTTCAAAGTAAATTTTCATAAACTTAACAATGATAAACAGAAGAAAAATATGATAGAAGAAAAGACCATGTTGCACATATCGTCTTAATGGGCATCACCTGCCTATCTTCAAAAACTTTATCAAAGACCAACAATTCCTTAGAATAGTAAATGTGAATATATCTCACATAGTCCAAATTCAGTTATACAAAATATTTCTTAAGCTTAGGTCAGTCTGGCATGTGTAGGGGAAAGGATCCTTAGAAAGACTGCGTTGTGCTAATATTTCAAGTTGGGAGGATTAGGAATAATAACCTGCCTGCTTTGAAAATCAGCATTTGAAATATTAACTTTCTTTTCCTTTATCTGAGTTGAAAGAATGACTACTTGTATCGATAGGTAGTACATGATTATCTACTTAAATGAACGCAGTGTATCTATTTGGAAATTCTTGTTTCTCATTCAGACAATAACAAATCTTTAGAAAACAGGAATTTTTTTAAGAATTTGATAATTTAATTTTTAACTATTTTAATTTTGGCTTAATGTTTGTTTCTTTGGTTTTACGTCTTTGATACAGTTTCTTGATATACTACATTAAATTTATAGACATCTTCCTCATGAAAAGTTGCAGTGAAGGCTAAGAAAACTTTATGTTGAAGGTCAGTCAAACAGAAATGTGTAATCATTTTCTAAACTTGAAACTATTTGACTGTGTGCAAAAAAATTACTGATGTTAGATTGAATTATTAATATGACATAGCAAGTCTTGGAATTATTTAACTGTGTATAAATAAGGGCTCTGGCTTGTTTTAAAAATAAGGTAACCTACGAACTATTTGTTTACAAATCATATATTCAATATATATATATATATATATATATACATATAAAAACAGGATCTAGTATGAAAAAAACCCACCAGAGTGGATATTCCATAAAACAAACCATATATAAAGTGAAGGTGAATAATAGTATTAAAAAAATTGATAATCATGATAATGAAAAAAGTCAGAATACTTGTGATTCTTTTAAGCATTGTGAGTTTAAATTTTAAAGTCCAGTATCACAAGGCAGTAATGAATAAAATAAAATAAAAAGAAATTAGGTTTTTGCAAATTGCAAAATAAATTAAAATTTAATTTGATTTTTTTTAGATTAATGTAGAAAATTAACTTAAAATTGAAGAAAAACTTTTAAACCTCAATTAATATAGAAAACATGCAGTTATTTTTTTTTTTTTTTCATCTAACACTGACATAAAATATCATGAGGATATTTGTACTTAAATCTGTTAAAACTTTTCAAAATTTTCAAATCTGGAAACTACTTATTGTATGACAATAAAAGAAAGCTTGTGACTCAAGCTATATTTATTTCACTTTATGACAAAACTGGAAGAGTATTCATGGCGTAGTGGCTACCAGGCTAGACTGCAACATTGTCGTAAGAGAGTTGGAATTCTAGTAATACTGTTACATTCCTTTTTAGAATAATATCCTAGAGAAAGGTAAAACCTCTTATATCCCAAGCTATGGTTTAAATAGAACCACTACTGTTCTTCAACAAGGATGAATTTGGCATTAAATAATCCATGAAAGTTGATATGCCATAAAACAAAACAACTAACTCTACAGCAACTAATAGTTTTCAACATTGTTTATTACAAAAATAAAAATGCAATAATTATTAATTTTGTCAACAATTACTTTATGAAATAAATAACACCATCAAATATCAATAAAAAAAAAACTGATTATTATGTAGTTATTTTAAAATTTGTGAGTTGAACTGGTTAGTTTCTTACTACAAACATCGTCTTATATATATGAGAGAGAGAAATAAAAAGAAATTTATATTTATAATAATTTACTTTTCATCATGTGGTCATTATCTGGACTATCTGTTGTAATTTAATATTTTCAATTCACTACCAGTCTAACACAGGCTCCTTGAGTGTTAAGCAATCCTTACATAGGTTCCTTATACCATTGATTTTATGGCTGCACATACATAGGTCTCCTTTACCATTGATTGTTGGGCTACCCATACATAGGTCTCCTATACCATTGATTGTTGGGCTACCCATACATAGGTCTCCTTTACCATTGATTGTTGGGCTACCCATACATAGGTCTCCTATACCATTGATTGTTGGGCTACCCATACATAGGTCTCCTTTACCATTGATTGTTGGGCTACCCATACATAGGTCTCCTTTACCATTGATTGTTGGGCTGCACATACATAGGTCTCCTTTACCATTGATTGTTGGGCTGCCCATACATAGGTCTCCTATACCATTGATTGTTGGGCAACCCATTCATAGGCCCCAAGTACCATTGTTTGTTAGGCCTACAATACAAGCCTATATTTAAATTTTACATTAAATGTTATACATACGTGTGTGTGTGTGTGTGTATATATATATATATATATATATACACACATACACACACTCAAATTAAATTATACATTAAATGTTATACATACATACGTACATGTATGTGTGCCTCTCTCTCTCTCTCTCTCTATATATATATATATATATACATATATATATATGTATGTATATATATTTTATATTATATTATAAGAGTGTTGGTTGTTACTAAATCACTTTGTGGTTATGTGTCGAACCAAGTGCAATATAATATGGAGAGTGCTCAATATCTTGGATAGAGCTATTATATGATAATAATAAATAAATATATATTAGATATATATATTTAATCCATGGAAAATATTCTGCAACCCTGGGTTTTATGAAATTTTTTGCAAGACAACAATCATCAGACAGTTAAGAAGCTTCTTAACTGCCTGATGATTGTTGTTTTACTACCACAGGAATTGGAATACACCCTACTAAAGTCTGATTGTCACAGCTGATGAATTTCAAAAATGCAATCTGGACTTTAGAAGAATGATATGTAATAAGATTCTGTTTTAAACATGGAAAAAATGCCATGCAATGAAAGGTGGATCTACTGCTATGACCCAGAGACCAAGAGACAGAGTTCCCAGTGGAAGCATGCTGGCTCTCCCAGAACAAAGAAGGCTAGACAGAGCAAATCCACCCACAAACATTTGATGATCCCTTTTTTTGACAGCACTGGCATGATCTACATGCACTGGGTTCCCACTGGACAGACAGTCAACAATGTTGAGGTTTTAAGGGAGTTCAGGAAGAGATTCCATCGGAAGAGGCCAGCACGCTTCAAATCAGTTCAGTGGCATTTCCACCAGAACAATGCACCAGTCCACAACTCTATCCTTGTCACAGACTATTTAACCAAGATGGACATCAAAACAGTTCCTCACCCTCCCAATAGTCCAGACCTTGCTCCCTGTGACTTTTGTTTATTCCCTAAGTTCAGAGGCTGTCGTTATGAGACAACTGAGGAGATGAAAGAGGCCTTCCAGAAGTTGTTGAAATGGTACAAGTGCATTGCTGCCAGAGGAGATTACTTCGAAGGGGACTAGAGTTTCATGTGTGTACTATTAATAAAAGTGCCCATACGAAAAAAGTCTGGAAACTTATTTAAGTGTGTGTGTATATATATATATATATATATATATATATACACACACAGGTTTGACAAAAATACATCTCTACACAGTTTGTTTTCCAAAATAAAAACGTAAACCTTTCCAAATGAAAAAAGGATGTTTCTACTTTAATCTACTTTATGATTTACGGCCAATTTTCAGCAAAAGTTGATACTTTTTGAAATTATCTGAGAACTTATCTTTATATTTTATTGAGAAAGAGTGAAAGGTAAGGGAGATAATTATAGTGGTGTATGTAAGATCTGAAAATTTTCATACCTCAAAAGTACTCATAATTCAACTCTCAGTAGCCAATATCATCCACAGCTCATTCAGTTTCACCTTCTAAACAAGCTCAATCCATGTTATCACATTTAGGATCAGCTTACATAATATCAAGAATAAAATGTGGATTTTTTCTATACTTAACTTGAGTAACATAGAATTTAATAAATAAAAAAGTAAAAAGTTGGTGACCTTTGTCGAGGGAGACCCAATGGCTCCTTTTTTGATAGCTACTACACCAAGCTGTAGGGAAGGGCACTACTCCTTTCCCTGGATTGCTCCACTTTACACTTGATCCCAACCTTATATTGCTGAGTGTTAAGCTAGGAGGCATCAAGTACCATTTTTGAGTCTTTGGTATGACTCAACCTGGGATTGAATGCATGTCTCCCGGGCCATTGGCGAACACTCTAACCATCATGTCAATGTCTGGTATTTAATAAATACAAAATTATAATCAATAGTCTCTTCCTGGATTGAAAGGTTCCGCTTAGACCTTAAACAGAAACAAGATGAAAATCCTGTTCTATAGGCAGATTTTTCGCTTATATATATACATATATGATAACCTATTTGTCAATGGGCAAATCAATTTGGTTTATACAAAATAGAATACATAATACTCAAATTATTAAGTAGGTTTGACTTGTTTTCTTTGTTTAATGCCATATCAACCTTGATGGGTTATTTAATGCCAAAGTCATCCTTGTAGAACAGTAATGGTACTATCTAATCTGTAGCTGGGTGGGTGGGGCTAATAAAGGGGCTCATATCTTTCCCAACAATATTAGTCCAAAAGTGAATGTAATAGCATGGTCTGATTTCAAACTCACTACGATGCCACAGTCCAGCTTATTAGCTGCTCTGCTACAGGAACTCCTTCACCCTTATTAAGTGAGAAGACTCAAAATAATAATATAATTAAGCTAAGAATAAATGAAATACATGAAAATATATCTCGAATAAATAAAATACATGAAAATATATCTCGAATAAATAAAATACATGAAAATATATCTTGAATAAATAGAATACATGAAAATATATCTCGAATAAAAAAAAAAAATTTAAAAAATACAAAGTGTCAAATAGAACTATGAGTATTAAATATCAATATAAAATATATAAAGATATATCAAGAATAAATGAAATACATAAGAATATATCTAGAATAAATGAAATACATAAAAATATATCTAGAAAAAATAAAATGCATAAAAATATATCTAGAAAAAATCATGATCATCATATCGCGCTGGTAGCACGGATATCCCTGACCCTCTCTCGCCACTCCTCCCTATCGTTCATCGCTCTAGGTAGGTCTTCAGGACAGCATCCCGTATCCTCACATAGCTGCTGAATGTATGTTCGTGCTGGTCGTCCTGCTTTTGCTCGGCCATGTGTGGGGGTCCATAAGAGTACATCTCTTATGAATTCATCCCTGCTTCTCCAGCAGTGTCCTGCATGTCTGGTTCGTCTAACTTGAATAGTTTTCGTGATAGGAGGCAGGAGGCCGTACAGTTGGTGTCTTGTGGGGTGTTGCTGCCAGGACTTGTTTAAGATTGCACGCAGCATTCTGGTGTAATTGCCGTCTAGCTTCTTCTCCAGCCATTTTGTTAGCGTCCATGTAGTGCAGCCATATAGCAGTATCGATGTGACCGCTGCCTGGAAGAAACTGCGTTTCATTTTATCGGTTAGGTCTGATTTCCATATAATCGATAGCCTATTGATAGCTATCCATGCTTTCGTTAACCTGGTTTCGATGTCCTTTTTGGTTGATTCGACACTGCTTCCTAGGTAAGTGAATTTGTCTACTAGTTTAAGAGGGGTTCCTTCTAGAGTGGAGATGTACCCCGTTTGATTATAGCACATATATTCCGTTTTGTGTGCATTAACATAGAGGCCTATGCTTGTTGCTGCTCGTTCCAAACTGTGCAGTAGTGTTTCGGCTTGGTCAGGTGTATTTGCCAGTATCGCTATGTCATCGGCGTAGTCGGCGTCGGTAATTGTTGTTGCGGGGTATCTTCTGCTTCTTTTCTTCGTCAGTTCGAAGCCATTCTCTCTGATTTTGTCAATCGATGTTCTAAGTACGTAGTCTAGACAAATGATAAAGAGGTACGGGGCCAGCGTGTCCCCTTGTAGTACTCCTGCTACAATGTCAAAGTATTCTGGGTCTCCATCTGGTGATCGTACTTTTACTTTAGTATTTCTATAGAGAATCGTTATTGCCGCTATGGTTTCTTTAGGTATGCCGTACGCTAGTAGGATTTGTTCCATCTTTCCTCTGTAAATAGAATCGAAAACCTTGGTAAAGTCAACAAATATTAATGTCGCTTGTAGGTTTTTTGCCCGTACACCTTCAAGGATTCTACAGATGGTTAATATTTGTGAGGTCGTGGATCTATTTCTTCGGAAGCCATTTTGGTTTTTTCTAAGTATGTTGTCGATTTCGGGTTCTATGCGGTTTCGTAGTAGGGCATTGTAGATTTTGGCTGCTATGGATGTAAGTGTTATGCCTCGGTAGTTTTTGGCTAATCCGAGGTCCCCGTTTTTAGGGAAGGGGAGTATGCATCCCTTCATCCATCTATCTATCGGATTTTGATTGTATACTGCGTTGCAGAGTCGGAGCAGTATGTCGTCGAATTGTCTGGTCTTCCATACTTCCGGGGGAATTTCATCCAGCCCTGCAGCTTTCCTATTTTCAATTTTTCTGAGAACCTAGTCGAGTTCTTCTTGTGTGAACGGTCCTAGTTTAATGTCTTATTGTTTGCTAATTATTCTGGTGATTGGTTCATGTGTTATTTTTGGTGGGTTTCCTAGTAAGTTTTCGAAGTGCTGTTTCCACAGTTTCATTCTTTCCAGTTGGTTTGCAGCTTTCAGTTTTGCTTTGGCTGTGCTATTTCTTCTACTCACTTCGTTTATTGTTTGCCAGGCTATCCTAGATTGTCTATCTTCCACCGAGTCTCTAATCTTATCTATCTGATTTTGAATGTATTCTGTCTGTTCCTTTATATATATGCCTGCTTATTGATATTGTGCCGTTTTTAGTTTTAAGGCATTTGTGTTTGTTGGGTTTTTTCGATAGTTTTTTGAGGCTGTTTTCACTAGTGCACGTTTGTCTCTCACCGCTAAAGTTTCCCATGGGACTCTATATTTAGTTTTGAGTTTTGTTGGAATAATGAACAAAAGATAAAATAAAGGTAAATAACATAACTTTATTTGTTTTAATTATTATCCTTCAAAAGTTAAGACTAAAATATTAATTGATTTTAAATGCTTTAATGAGGGTTATATTCTTCAACATGTTATTTACACTAATTGCAAGTTGTTTGTCATAATGTCTTAAGCCATTTTAAAGGACAAATCAGAAAGTTTATAATATATTTTTATCAACTGTAATCATTAATTATTTACACTAGTTTTGTAATGTTTGTTCTCAGTTTAAGATATGTTTAACATCTGTTTTACATGGAAAAACTAGGTGATGTCACAGCTTTTAGAACCAATTAATTATGTAGGCTGGGGTATGAGGGTATGAGGAGAGTTTATATCATTATGATCTAGAAATACAATAGATGTTTCTATAATATGCATATATATATATATATATATGACTTGATTATATATATATATATATATATATATATATATATATATATATATGACTTGATTATATATATATATATATATATATATGACTTGATTATATATATATATATATATATATATATGACTTGATTATATATATATATATATATATATATATATATGACTTGATTATATATATATATATATATATATATATATATATATATGACTTGATTATATATATATATATATATATGACTTGATTATATATATATATATATATATATATATATGACTTGATTATATATATATATATATATATATATGACTTGATCATATATATATATATATATATGATCAAGTCACACTGATTTGATAGCAGTGGATTACATAGCACCAGTAGTGCTTTGAGCAACCAGAAACAATATTTATTTATATATATATATATATATATATATATATATATATATATATATATATTTGGTTGAACAGAAGACATTTTTTGTCTACATATTTATTTGTTAATCCTTTTGAATTGCCGTTCATGCAACTCATAAATGTAACAGCACTTTCGAATACAGACGTGATCTCATGAAGAGAAAAATTAAGTATAACACCAATACG
>CAUZXS010000594.1:0-25000 GCA_963585895.1 Sepioteuthis lessoniana
ACGAAATGGGACAAGGTAAAAGCCCATGATACACTCATAGACTGATGCACCAGAAGAGAGTGACCTCTGAACTGCATGACAGTTATTTCCACCTAATGACGATCAAACATGCCATTCCAAAGATTGAGTGGGCGATTGAACTATTATATAACTCGGTGAAGACAGGAAGTCAGACGAGTTGGTGTCAGACGAGTTAGAGACGAGATGTGGTAGGGAAAGCCACACCTAGCTGAAGGGGACCATGGGACCCCCGATGGAGTTTTCGAGACCAGTTGGTGATAAAATGCAGTAAAGAAAGCCATCATCCAGCAGAGAGCTGGGCCTCTGGGCCTCCGGTTGAGCAGCTCTGGAGAACGAGAAAGACACAACGCTGGCGCCCATAAGAGTGGGGGTCAATATATTACAATCTTTGTTCAGTCTCCAATTTCCTCTCACACACAAATGTTACAAATAAAGTGAGAGGTATATTTTTTTAAAGAAGTCTTCACTCGTCCTTTATCATTGTGTCGTGATTATTTCTGCACGAATCTACATATGCGAATATAACACATAGATATAGATACATAATAAAAAGAAAAAATAATGGTAGTTAATAGCAATAAGAATTGAATTTGAATAAAGAATCTTGCTGTTACTTGTTCTCAATAAAATGCTAAGCAATTATTAAACAAAAAAAACTAAGACAAATGAATGTGAATAATAATGATATAATAGCCCTGCATGATATAAAATATAAATCCACAGGATCACTAAAGGACTTTGTGAGTATAAGACAACAATTTCTAAAACTCATTTTCCAAACCAAAAAAAAATTCATCTCTGTCTACAACCTTTCATCGTAAAATAACTATTAATTCTTTTATTGTTGTTTGTTCGTGTGTCTATTTTTATTGTTTTACATGTTTTTAAAAGCCTAATGATTCTTATATTCTAATTTGTTCTTTTGAATAAATATTGACTTTATTCTATTAGGAGGAGGACTGTTAGCAGTGCTGATATCTCTGACTCCATTTAATATAAAAGTATTTCTAGTTTAGAGATATTGAAATAAAATTCTGATAACCAAACCCATCCCCTAGAGATACATGTTGAAGAAACTGTTTGGTAAATACTTTCTAAATGTATCAAACCTTTCTATTTAGTGGTATTATGATTGCTGTTTTCTAAATAGATAGAATCATTTCATATTCTCAAACATTTTACATATTACATTTAAAAAAACTTAATTTGATGATAATATTTGAGGATGTATTCTATCTGGTAGTATTCTTTTACTAACATCCAACTTGGATAATAATAGTTTTATGTCTTTAGTTTTTACTAATTTTTTAACCATGATTTTTATTTTTTAACCTTCTCATAACAATTTTCCTGTAATGGATGTAATTCTTGTAAAGAATGATCAGATTGAAGAAATATTACTCCTACATCTGCTGTTTCATTTGGTGTGTTTGTCAATTCACCTGTCTTATGTTTTTACTGTACAAACGTTTTTGTGAATTTTAGCTTTGTTTTTACATATTTGAATAATGCTTTACAATTTTATTTTCATCTTCCAATTTTTCATTTGCGTCCATGTTTCCAGATTGATTTTGCTTACTTAAAGCATCATGACAGTTTTCCACACTTGTAGAATTATAATTGTCTTTTTAAATTTTATCTTTTCTTTCTTTTAGGAAATTATTCTAAAAGCTTTTATAAAAACAGCAAAAGGCTAAAAATGGGGGTGGAAAAAAGTCAAATTAAAACTAAAAAAGCAATAGGGACAAAAGAATATAAGACCAATACACTTTCATGGGCTAACATTGTTCGGAAACAATATATCCATTTTTTTCCCCTTCTTTAAATAATGAAGAAGTCAGTCATCTGTTTTAACACCATTTTTATTTAATTTTTGAAAATCTTGACAAAATTGTCTTTTTGATGAAATTATTGCTTAAATCAGTCACTCCTATCCTTATATAATTTCCTGAAATTAGTAAAAAAATCTCATGTAGAATTAAAATACTAACAGGTCTTCTAAACAAATGTTAAATTCAAAAAAAGTGTCTTGAATTGCAACAACTGCAATGAAATGAAATAATTGTTTATTTGTAAAATTGTTTTTATTTTTGTTTTTAATAAAATAGATATATTTTAATTTAGAAAGAGTATTAGTTGTATTTATGGGGATTCTTTAATGGTTTAAAAGAAAATACATTTTTTTCCTCATGAAAATATCAGAATGTTGTTTACTAAATCTAACTACATAAAGATACACACAAATAGACATTTTAAAAATAAAAAATCTTATTCACTCATTATCTAGGAATGTATCATTGTCACTTCTGACAATCTTTCTATTTATATCACTCACTGATTATCGATCAATCTAAATCATTACCTATCTCACTATCCATAAGTTTGATAAACAATGGTCTGAATTGTCTATTCATTCCCAGAATTCAATGACAACACTTAAACATTGAGAAAGAAATTCCTAAGAAGCAGACGAAACTTGCAGACATCTTGTTTTTTGTTTTGTTTTTTCTTCAGAGAGATGAACAAAACAATTCACTGAACTTTTGCTGGTCTAATAAATCAGAGCACATCCATCATTGAAGAAGAAATTTACTTCAACTTAACACACTGGATTAATTACAGCCTATTAGATATTTCTAAACTGCAAAAAGACAAAGTTAAATTGTAGTCACTCAGATCATCATCATCATCATCATCATCATCATCATCAAGCATCTTTCAGCTTCTAACAATGAAATAATTCATTTTTCGAAATGAAAGATATCTGGAATTTTTATTATTAAAAAAATGTGAGTATTTTGACTTTATTTTACAGTTTGCTTTTCTTACAAATACCTTATTTTGGAATGAAAAGATCAATGGGAAATAGAATAATATTTTTGATAACAATAAAAAAAACCCCCAAAAACTATGAAATTTTCTATTTTTAGAAAATAATAAACAAACTTGAATGAAATCAAGTCACTTAAACTTTTCTTTTATAAGCAATTAAAAAATATGACATTAAAATTTAAATAAAAATAGAAACAAAACACTTAATATAACAGCAAGGAAGAAAGTAAACTTGTTTTTTTTGCTTTTTTTAATTGTTTTTAAAATTTCTTTTCTTTTCAAATTAAATCATCTGTGATGAACAAGCTTGAAACTGGATAAATTATATTTAAAGTAATAAAATTGATTTATTCATAGATTTTAAAAGATGAAAACTTCAATGAGTGATAATTTTTCGAAGTATATTTTATGAATAAATCATTACAAAAAATAAAATTGCTGAAACGTAAATCACCTGAAAAAATCTCTCCGAAATTTGCAATGGAGAATTTTTTCTACAAAATTTACGGGAATTTCATTAAGATATTTTTGTTGTTGTAGCTGTTATTATTGTTGTTATATTTGTATCTGCTGGTGAGATTAGATTTTAAAAGTTTGTGTGTATTTATTTATTTACTTACTCTGGAGTCAGTTGTTATACTTTCTGGTATATTAATGCAGACGTTAATAAGTGACTTGCAGTTTCACTGTGTGCCCCATACTTTTAGCCTTGTGTCACAACTAAGCTAAACTTATTAAATAACTAGTTTCTATTGATAATAACAGTGAGCATTTCCCATACTCCCGTAGTGTACTGGTTTGTAAAATAGAATAACAAACCATTCATAGTGAGTTCAAGTCTCCGTGAGTGGCCCAAACTTCTGGCCTTGTGCCATATCTAATCTAAGCTTAGTAAGTAAGTATTTTTCGTACTTATTGCTTAAGCGTGGAACATAATTGTGTTTTTATCGATTGGTGATTAATAATTAATTTTTTTTCTTGTTAATGTCATTTAAAGAAGGTAATGTAAGATTATACCGTGTGATGACAATATATGGTCCCAAAATTTGTAATGTTAGAAATATATAAATATATATACATATATATTCTAAAAATAAAAAGTGTTGATCCTATACATTCTTTGAAAAAAGTAAATGGCATGGCAGAGAAATAAAATCTCTAAATGACAAATATGTGGGACCTTCAATAAGTTTCCAGACTTTTTTGTACAGGCATTTAAAATTGTGGTAGACTCTTGAAAAATCAGTATGTTATTGCTATACTATACATCTTATGAGATGACTGACCAATTTTTATGATTTCAGGTTCAAATCAACAGCTACAGCAGGAATTGGAAACACCTTACTAAAGCCTGAGTGTCACAACTGGTGAATTTAAAAAATGCAATCTGGACGTAAAGACACTTTAGAAGAACGATATGCAATAAATTTCTGTTTTAAACATGGAAGGAATGTGACAGAAACATATGGGATCCTTCAGATTGCTTTTGAACCATCTTGCATGAATCGAGCATCGGTTTTTGAGTGGCATAAGAGATTCAAGGAAGGCACGGAGTCTGTGAGGGACGATGAGAGGTGTGGGAGAAGTAAGAAAGTCAATACACCAGAGTTCATTGGCCAAAGGGTTAGGGTTAGGGTTACTAGGGTTTAGGGTTTTAAGGGAGTTCAGGAAGAGATTCCTAGGGAAGAGGCCAGCACTCTTCAAATCGGGTCAGTGGCATTTCCAGCAGGACAATACACCAGTCCACAACTCCATCCTTGTCACAGACTATTTGACCAAGATGGGCATCAAGACAGTTCCACACCCTCCCTAACGTCCAGACTTTACTCCCTGTGACTTTTGCTTATTCTCCAAGCTCAGAGGCTGTCGTTATGAGACAATTGAGGAGATGAAAGAGGCCGCAATGAAGGTCATTGACACGCTCACACAATAGGACTTCCATGGGGCCTTGCAGAAGTTGTTGGAACGGTACAACAAGTGCATTGCAGCCGGAGGAGATTACTTTGAAGGGGACTAGAGTTTCATGTGTGTACTATCAATAAAAGTCCCCATATGTAAAAAGTCTGGAAACTTTAATGATCCTCATAAGTATTACAGATGTGTAACTTACCTAAGTCCATTTTTGTAAATTCAAAATATCTCAAAAACTAATCATGAAAAATGACAGATAATTTAGTCAAATATTTTACTAAGGGTGTAAATGAATGATATTAAATTTAAGAAGTACTGGTTTAGAACTTTTTGAATCGAAGTTAATTTGATTTGCAGAATAACTGCACACAAGCTGTGGATATATCAGCAACCATGTTAATACTTTGTAATTAATCTTTAAAGTCATTTAAATAAAGAAGTGTTTTTTTCTATGTTCTTTAGAAATGTTGCTTTATACTACTATCAATGAGTAAGTAAAACACATGTAATGAACATTGAATAGAGAAGACTCTCATTTCAATATGTGACTTTGATATTGATGTGTTAAGTTGTTGGGAAATTTAAGTGGAATTTTTAATTATATATAACTGTGTATACCATTTATGGTAGATGTGAAATGCATTTCAACTTTTGGTGACAACAACCACATTTTTTAGGCCTAATATATGTTCCCTTATCTCATCATCATCATCATCATGTCGCGCCGCCAGCACGGATATCCCTGACCCTCTCTCGCCACTTCTCCCTATCATTCATCGCCTCCGGCAGGTCTTCCAGGTTACATCCTGTGTCCTCACATAGTTGCTGTATGTAAGTTCGTGCTGGTCATCCTGCTTTTGCACATCCATATGTGGGGGTCCACAGGAGTACATCGCTTATGAGCTCGTCCTTGCTTCTCCAGCAGTGTCCCGCATGTCTGGTTCGTCTAACTTGTATAGTTTTCGTGATGGGGGGCAAGTGTCCGTATAGTTGGTGTCTCGTGGGGTGTTGTCGCCAGGACTTGTTCAATACTGCTGTCAACATTCTTGTGTAATTTCCGTCTAGTATCCTCTCCAGCCGCTTAGTTAGCGTCCATGTGGTGCATCCATATAGCAGTATCGACACAACCGCTGCCTGGAAGAAACTGCCTTTCATTTTATCGGTTAGGTCCAACTTCCATATGATCGAGAGCCTATCGATAGCTGTCCATGCCTTCGTCAGTCGTGTGTCGATGTCTTTTTCGGTTGATGAGACACTACTTCCTAGGTAGGTGAATTTGTCTACTAGTTTCAGAGAGGCTCCGTCTAGTGTGGCAATGTTGCCTGTTTGGTTGTAACACATATATTCAGTTTTGTTTGCATTGACATGGAGGCCAATGCCAGCTACGGCTCGTTCCAGACTATGCAGTAGTGTCTCTACTTGATTAGGCGTATTCGCTAGTAACGCCAAGTCATCAGCGTAGTCGGCGTCCGTGATTGTTTTTGCGGGGTACCTTTTGCTTCTTCTCTTAGTCAGCTCGAAGCCATTTTCTCTGATTTTGTCAATCGAAGTTCTAAGCACGTAGTCTAGACAGATGATAAAGAGGTATGGGGCTAGCGTGTCTCCTTGTAGTACTCCTGCAACTATGTCGAAGTATTCCGTGTCTCCATCTGGTGAACGTACTTTCACTTTGGTGTTTCTGTAGAGAATCATTATCACTGCTACGGTTTCTTTTGGTAGGCCGTATGCTAGTAGGATTTGCTCCATCTTCCCTCTGTGTATGGAATCGAAGGCCTTGGTAAAGTCGACAAATAGTAATGTCGCCTGAAGGTTTTTTGCCCAAACGCCTTCAAGGATTCTACGGATGGTCAGTAACCCCTACCAATGTTAGCGAAGCAAACAAAATAGTCACCTTCTACAAAGATATATCCTCCCTAGTACGTAGCATTCTGAAACACAACCTGCTAGTCATTGGCGGAGATATGAATGCACAAATCGGGAAAAACAGAAACAACAAATACAGCCTACACAACGCGTCAAACAGGAATGGACAACATCTAATAGATTTCATGATAGAAAATAGATTAACATGCCTCAATACAAACTTTCAAAAAAGGGAGGGGAAATTATGGACCTACACATATGCGAATAAGAGTAAAGCACAGATAGACTACGTCCTTATAAACAGGAAATGGAAAAACAGTGCGATGAATTGCGAGGCATACTCCTCTTTCGAGGGTGTGTCCTCCGATCATCGAATAGTTATGGCCAAAGTAAGACTAAGCCTACGAAAAAACGCCACACGTAAAGCGACAACCAAGCACTATGACTAGGCCCTACTCAACAACAGAGATATTAGAGATAAATATGCATTAGAATTAAGAAACAGATTCGAAGCACTACAAGAGAAGGCAGAAAAAGGTACCCCAAATGACGAATATGAAAATTTTGTAGAAGCACACCTTGAGGCGGCAGAAAAGTGTATTCCAACAAAACCTAGAACTAAATATAGAGTCCCTTGGGAAACGCTAGCGGTTAGAGAAAAACGTGCACTCGTGAAAACTGCCTCCAAAAGCTATCAAAAGAACCCAACAAACACAAATGCACGAAAACTAGAAAAGGCACAACATCAATTAACAGGAATATATCTAAAAGAACAGGCAGAATATATACAAAATCAGATAGATAAGATTAGAGACTCGGTGGAAGATAGACAATCCAGGATAGCCTGGCAAACAATAAACAAAGTAAGTAGAAGGAAGAGCACAGCCAAAACAAAATTGAAAGCTGCAAGCCAACAAGAAAGAGTAAAACTGTGGGAACAGCATTTCAAAAATCTACTAGGAAACCCACCGGAAATAACGGATGAACCGATCACCAGAATTATTAGTAAGCAATTAGACCTTAAACTAGTTCCTTTCACCAAAGAAGAACTCGACTCAGTTCTCAGAAGAATTAAAAATAGGAAAGCTGTAGGGCTAGACGAGATACTCCCAGAAGTGTGGAAGACTAGACAATTCGATGATATACTGCTCCGGCAATGCAACACAGTCTATAGTCAAAATAGGATAGAAAGATGGACGAAGGGATGCATCCTTCCTTTCCCTAAAAAAGGCGACCTCGGACTAGCCAAGAACTACCGAGGGATAACACTTACATCCATAGCAGCCAAAATCTACAATGCCCTACTACGAAACCGCATAGAACCCAAAATAGACAACATCCTTAGGAAAAACCAAAATGGCTTCCGGAGAAATAGATCTTCCCTTATCTGATGGTAATCAATCACAGCTCTACTTTGAAACAGAAAATAAATGTGACTTTTCTATTTTCATATTAAGCAATCATTATATAAATAACACATTGTTCATACCAAAAAAAAAAAGAAAATTGCCAACGTCTGGAAAAAGTGAATGAATTTATTTGGGCAAGTGACTTCAGAGATAGATAGTTACATGGTTGTTGGTCTCTTCAAGAAATGATATTAAAAAATTAACATAAAGTCATTAGTTTTCAAAAATTGAAAGATGATGTTTAAAATATTTGCAATTAAATCTATGTTTAATACTTTTTACATATAACTTTTGTATTTTCTTTGCTATATAAATGATTTTATTTCACATGAGTATCTGGTTAATTCTATCACTAATAAAACACACACACACACACACACACACACACACACACACACACACACACACACACACACACACACACACACATGTATATTAAAAAAAATTAGAAAAATGAATTAGAATAAATTAAGATTTTAAATACAATAAATCATTATGGTAAAAACTAAAAAATTATAAGTATTATTTAGTTTTTATTTGGTTATATAATATAGTGAGCATATAAAGATAATGATCACATTTTAAACAGAAGTGAACTATTATTTTGAAGTAATACATTCACCTCAACACAAACACCTTCTTTTTTGATATTGTGCTTTGATTTCTATAAGCTTAAATCATTATATTATGAGAAAGAGTTTAGAACTCTTTACTGAAATAAAAAATATAATTTAGATATTCAGAAACACCATCAGTGAATGATTGAGAAGTAATTCTTTTACAGATAAAAATTTGCATGCTGAATTGAATTGTAAGCTAATGTGATGCTAAACAAAGAATAATTTACTGAGAATCATTGGTCACACAGAAGGTATTTTAGATAAATTTTTAAAAACCTGTGTGTTAACACTTCATTTTTTTGTAAAATCATATATTATTGATACTGAATACTGCCCCCCCCCCAAAAAAAAACAGCTAATGAATTAAAAAATGAAAGACGACTTTGCATTGAAGAGGAAACAAGCTTATCATGTGTGTATTAATGTAGAAAAATTTATAAAGAAAAGTTAATCTCAGTTTTTGTGTTGTTTTTTCTTTATGAATATGTTAGTTTTCATTTTGTTCTTAACTTTTATGATTGGGCTTACTTTCCTGTGATCACGGACTATAATTTATTTTGTTGGTACTATTGGTTAAGTTAAGGCTTGAATAGTTTGAACGATATATAGCTTTGTTCAATAATTAATTGTTTCACCAGAAAGTATGCTAACAACATTTATTGTGTGAAAATCAACTAACTTACTCCTCATTAATGAACATTTTGTTTTTAAGCAACTATTTTTAATTTTATTGTTGTATTTAAGTATGTTTTTTCATTATACAGCTAGTGATATTCCAACTTTATAGCTAATGGAAATTAATAGAAAATTAGATTGATAATACAAATAGCATATGGACTGTGGAATAGAATTAAAACTCATGATATTTAAATTTGATAATTATTATGCAAAGCATGTATAATTTATAAGAAAAACTATAATAATGATAGAATTAAAAATCGTATCATTTTAAAGTTTTCAATGAGAAACTATGTATATGCGTTAAAAAACAAAAGAAATAAAATGTATTGTGACGGATTAAAAAAAAGATTCAATAAACAATTGATACATCTAAATTCATTAGATAATTTAAAGTTAAAATGCAATTTCTTGCAGAATGCACTAATAATGAAATGAAACAAATCTAAGGGAGGTCACTCGGATACATTGACAAAATGAAGTTTTTAAGTGCTCAAGTAAAAGAAAAGATAAATATTTGCATGTATATTACAAACAATTTATAATTAGTCATTAGGTATAATATGTATATATAATGTCTATATAGTTTTCAAGATACAAATAATGATACACTTATGAAATTTATTTGATAGAATTGTTTATATCACAAAGATTTGAAGCAGTTGAGTTCAGACTTCAAAATTCATCTGAGATGTAATAGCTAATGAAAAGCACACAAAATCTTCTTTTAAATTGAACCAGGAGGAAACAATTGTAAATCATTTAGTAGTAAGTTGAGTGGCTTAAAATTATCATCACTAAAAATTTGTTTGAAAGCAAGCCGATATAAAACATAAAATAAAATCTATTGTTTAGAGAAATGTGAAAAATTTAATCAGAGGATTATTAGATATAAAATTTTCAAATTTACTTAACTGTTTCTTTTATTTTTGAAAACTGATCTTATTCAGTGACTGTTTATATTCAATCATATTAACTAATATTTTGGATATATTTGGTCATGAATGTGGAAAAGTAATGATAGATTATGACATTTGTTGAGTAAAATGTCCTTTTTCAGCACAAAGAACTTACTCTAAGTAAGATTGAAAGTATAATTTCTGATAATTTAACATTTACATGTTGATACTTAATTTCTCCTTAGAATATGTTTATGAACAATACGCAAGAATACCTGCAGGCCCTGTTAACTGGGTATATAGACTATGCCAGCTGTATCTCTTTTGAATGGTAGCCCTCCAACCCACTAATATGTGTCCTAGGTATGTCAGTAAACCTGGAGTTTTGGAGAATATGGATTACCCCTTCATTGCCTTTAGTCTCAGGTCCACTTTGACCCAAAGTAGCAGTATTTGTTCGTGTCCTTTGGTAAAATAGAATCATTTAGTCATTTACTGTATCATTTATATATCACTTCCCCACGTGCAAAAGTTAAATTGAAATATTAGCATTACGTACCAATACTTTAAACTATTTAAATGTGCAAATAAATGAATAATATTGAATATAATTATCAGTGTTAATTAGCTATCTTTGAAACCATTTATTGTCTTGGATATGACATTAAACTGCATCTGATGCTCCAGTCTTGCAGTTTCTGTAATGTGGAATACTTCTTCATTACCATTGATTTTGAGTCCATTTTAATCATAAATGGTACTACCTATTTATGGGTTAAGTAGAAATATTCTTCCTTTTACTTGGGATTATTATCAATATTAAATCGAAATAGTATTAAATAGCTACTCTTAAAATGTAAATATGTGCAAACAAATGATAAGTTTTATGTAAGATAGTAACACTTGATAAATAGAAATAGTAATGTTAGATATCAATACTTGAACCTTTTTAACAGTGTGGAAGCAATGATTAATATTAGAGTTCAATAGCAATACTTGAAACCATATAACTGTGTGCATACAGTATATTTGAATTTGGGTAATCATCTTGTTTTGTTTTTAGTTGTATGATACAAAAGATACGCCCTCTAAGTAACAAGAATGCATTACGAGTTGCCATTGTTCATATATGCTATATTCTTCTCTGATTGGTCAATCTACTGCTGCTGTTGACCAGCAAGCTTATAAATATATTCTGTCAATTTGTAGATGGCTGATTTGCCATCAGTAGTTACCCCTCACAAACAATCCAACAGGCCCCCCCTGCTAGCGGGTATAAGATGGAATCTTCCACTTTTAAAAGAAATGCATATTAAATTTAAAAAATGTGAAATTTTTTTTTTGATTGTTAGTATTAACACAATTTTGTTTAATTGACACAAAAACACAATTAGTGACTTATATATTTTTCAGGGGTGGGGTTAGCTTGGCTGGTTTATTGTAATATCCTGTACACTTATTTGGAGGAGTTTTACTCCTTCTGCTGAGATCACTGTTGATGTATTCTTCTGCCCCAGTCGACTGGGCTAATAATGGCTAATTTACTAAGTTAAGAATCAATTACCAACTATAATCTTTCTGAAAGTGTTTAATTTTAGTCCTGTTATTGGCTTCGTGAATGTGTCGACTTCATTTTTCTCTGTTTCATTGTATTCTAAAAAAATGTACCCTTTATTTCATCACATATAAACTGAAATTTTATATCAATGTGTTTCAATCTTTAATGAATGACTGGGTTTTTTGCCTAAACAATATTGGACTGATTATCACAATGAATAATTGTTGGGTTTTTAAGTGACTCAATTTCTGTCATAGTTCTCAATATTGCTCTAAGACACAGGTCTTCTTGGTTTACTTATGAAACCGTGATAAATTCCGCTTTGCATGTTGACAAAGCGACTGAATTCTGCTTTTTAGATTTCCATAATATCATTGGGTTATTTTCTGCCAATCTAAATCAAAATCTGTTCACGCTTTTTCTGTCACTTAAATTAGCCCAATCTGTGTCACAAAATCCTTCTAATTTAAAGGGTTTTTGTGATTTCTTAAGTATTTATGAATGATTGATTGTGCCTTTTAAATAACATTAGACATGTTTTGCATTTGTTAAATGGAAAGAATTTGGTTTTGTTAGATCTTGAGATAACCAAGTAACTGTATAACAAATGTCTGGTCTTGTTGCAACCATTACATATTTTAGACTGCAAATAATTTCATGATAAGAAACTTCTTTTCATTAGATCCATTTCACATGGAGTTGAGCGTGGTTTGTAATTTGCCATGCTGAACTTTGATAATATCTTCTCGATATATCTAGATTAATTCATTTTAATAGTATTAATTTCACATTCAAATTGTATTCCTAAAAACCAAGCTCATTCATTTTGTAATTAGAGTTCAGTCTTGTCTTAATTTACATAAGCTATGGCTCAGTTTTTGAAGCTACTAATATATCGTCTACCCATAATAACGATGGATATTTGATTGTGGACATTTTGAACGTACATGCAGGGGTCCACAGGTGACTGCTCAAAATTTTGTGTAGTTAAGTATGGAATGTTTTATTCCGAGTTCAACCACTCTGTTTTAATCCATATAGGGATTTTTTTTAAGTTTCCAAACATAAATCCCATTCTTAACTTTAAAGCCTTCTGGTGGCTCAACATATATTTCATAGTCTAAGGGGACATTTAAATATGCACTCTTAACATCCATATGATGAATTAACAAGTCATAATAGACTGCTATTTGCAATAGTAACCTTATGGAAGCCATAATTGTTGTTAGGGCAAAAGTTTCTTTATAATCCTTGCTATATATTTGCGAGTAGCCTTTGGCTAAGATTTGACATTGTGAATCCAGCTCTGGCCGATGCGTTTAGTTCCACCTGGGAATTTTCGCCGACATTCAGTTCCTCGGCTCTGCTTGCCAATCTGAGATAACTATTACCATTCCCCACGTTGTGTCTTTTGATTCGAATGGCAGTGTTCTAGTTACGTCAGATTGTTTCCAAATTTGGCTGGAATCCACGCTGAAATAAAAACGTTGTTGGGAGAGAGATTGTACCTGTTGTGCTTCACAAAATGCATAAGAAGAAGGAAAACAATGCTTTCAAATTTCTCCAAGCTAATGTTTTTATCTATGATGTATGTATTTACAAAATGTGTTGAATACAATAAGGAAGAAAGAAAAAGAAAAAGGTCTTACGAAACTTATTCGTTTGTTCGGAAATGTGACTGATCAAATAGGTGTAAGGGAGGCAATTATTGCTCTTGGTTTTCTTAGCAGAAAAATAACCAGTTGTCTCGGCTTTTACTATGAACTCTCGGTTCTAGACTAATCTTTGCTTCGAGTCGAAGTTCTAAGATTAATCTCGGATGGGTACTACACTGTACCCTTCTCTGTCTTTCTGGATCTCTCGTCTTCATCGATCTGATCTGTACTGATCTATGGGCGTCGTGCCTTGCTTATATAAATTGGGGGTGGAGTTTCGATGATCTCTGGGCACACCTATGCATAATGATATGTAGATCGCCAAGTTGACCAACTTTTTCCACATATGTCCGACGCTTTGTTTAAAGAGATACTTAAAATTTAGCTTCAGTACCCTCTGCTGATCCCGAGCAGATGATCAGTGCTTGAGAAAGGATAAATCCACTTATATGGTCTCAATCTTTAGCTTAAACTTATTCTTGCTTTGACCACACATACTTTTATTACTATCTCCACTGCAAGATACACTTAAGTTGGTTACATCTTTAGATTGAATCTTCCTTCAGTTTTCTAAACCATATGGACTCTATTACCATCTCCACCATAAGATCCACTCAAGTTGTTTTTTATTTCCAGTCTGAACCTTTATTCACCCCTTAGCCTGTACAAACTTCATTACCGTTTTCTTTTATATTATTGCAAGATTCACTTTAAAGAATCTCAGGACATTGGTCGAAAGTTTAAGAAATAAATAAATAATATAGGATTGGAAATAAAATGATAAGAAGAAGAGAGAAAGGAAAAAAAAAAGAATTTTCCTTAATTATTTCCCTAGAATCGTTAATTAATCAATCAGTCTGGGGGTGGGGTGGAGTTCTCTCTGTCACAATGAAACTAACTTTATACTTATGACTTCCGTCACTTTTACTTTTCATAGTAAAAATCCACCTACTACTGACAATATCTTTATTTCTTGAAGCCTTCTGCCATTCAAAAGTATTATTTTCTATTAAGGAATTAAATTCTCTGTTTATTGCTAAAATCCAGTTACTCGAATTTACAGAGTTTATGGCCTCAGAGTATTTAGCAGTAATCGTACGCAGAGTACAACAGTAATCAACTTCACCTAATTTAAAGTTTTTGACTTCAAAAAATCATATAGATTGGATAATGGGTTTTTTGCCCCTTCCCTTCGGTGTTTAGTTTGTTTTTCTGTTGTATATGATTAAGTATTCAGGAAATTTAGTATTCTTATCTGGTTTCAATTGTGAGTTATTATCATCAGAGTCGGTGAATTTTACACACTTAACTTTTTTAATAGCCATTGTTTCCATAAAATAAATCAAGTAAGCTGGACTTTGTTTATCATAACCGGCAAAGATGCCTTTTTCACAAGGATCCAATTTCGTTTTATTTTGTACATAACAAAAACAAGTTGTGCCAAAAATATGCATCTCAAGTTTGTTTTTGAACATGTAAATCTTTCATATGGCGTTTTTCTTGTGTTTTTATTATAACAACAATTTCTAGTATATGCTGAAGCCATCATTGTGTAAACCCACAAGTTTTTGGGCAATTTTTACTCAATAAGGAGACACCTTGTAGTAGAAAATAAAGTTCACTGTGACCATTCAGTGATCCCATTTTGATGCGAAGAATAAGGAGCTGACTGCTCATGTTTATATTCTATTAAGTACGAGTAACCGTTGAAAAGGTTCAGAAGTGAACTCCATTATGCTGTCTATCTGTAAATATTTTATGTGGCCATAAGTGTCGATGTCAGCTAGATATTTTGTTGGAGCGAGCAAAGTGTTGGACTTGTGTTTTAAGAAATATAACATTGTAAGGCCAGAATAGTCATCAATAAGATTAATTACATATTTATAACCATTATTTGCTAAGGGTTGAATGGGGCCTGCTAAATCACTGTGTACAAGTGCAAGGATTTTTATTGCCTAGCAATCCAAAGTCTTATTTCTGTCATTAGACATCTTCTCTTGAATACATATATCAAAGTTAAGAGCATAATTTGGTGTCAGTTTTATCTTCATTCCTTTTACTAAGTTGGATAACTTTTTAATATCAGATTCGTTACAGTGGCCTAATAATTTAGGCGAAGTTGTTAGCGGTATTTATGGCAGAAACAATATTTTTCAGATAATACAAACGTCCCCTCTGTGTTATGTTGAAAACTGCTCCATTAGGGTAAATTAATTGGCAGTTGTCACATTCAAAAATCATGTGCGCACCATTTTTGTTGCTGCTTTTACTGAAAATGTTTCATTTAAATGTTTGGTATATAAAAAGCATTTTTTAAGATACATCTACACATGTGTATTTTGGAACTGTGTAGATAAATTCAGGCATTACCTCTTTCAAGTGCTATGTTATTCACTCAGCTCCTGTCAGCTAATTCAACAAAATGGTTCCCTTGTTCAAAATTTTGGTCAAGCCATCTTGTTTTTAGTTGTGCGATACAAAAGATATGCCTTCTATGTAACAAGGCTGCATTAAGTTGCTGTTATTCATATATGTTATCCTCTCTGATTGGTCAATCTACTGTTGCTGTTCACTGGTGAGCTTTTAAATATTTTCTGACAATTTGTCGACAGCTGATATGCCATTAGTAGGTACCCCCTGCAAACAATCCAACACAGTAAATAGAAGTATTTGAAATGATGTAATGGTGTGAAACTGAATGATTAATATCAAATAGAAATATTAGTGTTCGATAAAAATACTTGAAACTATATAACTGTGTAAACAAATAAGCTCTGGCTCTTTTGAAAATTTTACCCACAAATCATATTTATCTATATATCTATCTATAAATAGGATTTAGCATTGAATAAACCAGAAGGGTTGATATGTTATGAAAGACAGTCCAACAAAATTGAGGGATATCTGCATACATTTAAGTGATGAAATGCCATTCTCTTTGGCTGCAATATTTTATAAAAATGACATTTTCTGATTTTTGTAAGTTGCCATCTACATCCATTATATATAATGTGTTTTACATACATAGGTAATTTGTTAAATAATGAACTGAATATTATTTGAAATTGTAAAGATGTATACATGAATGAAAATTAACTGTGGGAAAACTTAAAACAATAAACTTCATCATTCAGTTAATGTCAGTTCATAGATGTGCATGATAAGAAAACTTTGATGTGTAGCAATGTAATGTAGAAATATTTTTAAATGTAAATATATTATGTATGTCATCAGAATGTATTGAGATTAATTTTTAAGTCGATAATTTAATACGATCCTTTTGAAAGAAGAATAAATTTAGATAATTAACAGTTAATGTTAACATAAAGTGTAAAAATCTTTCCATGGCTTTTATAATAGTAGTTCTGTGTAGCATTTACCATAAAAGCCTTAGAATATTTAGTTTTCACTATTATAGATTTATTCTGAAATATACCTGATGGTCTTGTTATTTTTACTGATGTTTATATATATATATATATATATATATATATATAATTATTTATATACGTGGTACCTTCAGTAAGTTTTCAGACTTTTTTGTGCAGGCATTTAAAATTGTTGTAGACTCTTGAAAAATCTGTATGTTATTGCTATACGTCTTATGAGATGACTGACCAATTTTTATGATTTCAGGTTCAAATCAACAGCTACAGCAGGAATTGGAATACACCTTACTAAAGCCTGATTGTCACAGCTGGTGAATTTAAAAAATGCAATCTGGACGTGAGGACACTTTAGAAGAACGATATGCAATAAATTTCTGTTTTAAACATGGAAGGAATGCCACAGAAACATATGGGATGCTTCTGATTGCTTTTGAACCATCTTGCATGAATTGAGCATCAGTTTTTGAGTGGCATAAGAGATTCAAGGAAGGCACGGAGTCTGTGAGGGACGATGAGAGGTGTGGGAGAAGTAAGAAAGTCAATACACCAGAGTTCATTGGCCAAAGGGTTAGGGTTAGGGTTACTAGGGTTTAGGGTTTTAAGGGAGTTCAGGAAGAGATTCCTAGGGAAGAGGCCAGCACTCTTCAAATCGGGTCAGTGGCATTTCCAGCAGGACAATACACCAGTCCACAACTCCATCCTTGTCACAGACTATTTGACCAAAGTGGGCATCAAGACAGTTCCTCAGCCTCCCTATAGTCCAGACCTTGCTCCTGTTGATTTTTGCTTATTCTCCAAGCTCAGAGGCTGTCGTTATGAGACAATTGAGGAGATGAAAGAGGCTGCAATGAAGGTCATTGACACGCTCATACAATAGGACTTCCATGGGATCTTGCAGAAGTTGTTGGAACGGTACAACAAGTGCATTGCAGCCGGAGGAGATTACTTTGAAGGGGACTAGAGTTTCATGTGTGTACTATCAATAAAAGTGCCCATACGAAAAAAGTTTGGAAACTTATTTAATGATCCTCGTATATGTATGCATATATAAAATTTTAACACATTCAAATGATGTTAAAAGATCCCTTCTTTGAATTTAAATAATACCTGTCATTAATATTAGGTATATTGCAATCAATGCAATAATCCCCCTGCATAAAAACTGCACTAAAATCAAAAGTTTACTAATTTCATTACACTGTATCTTTAAAGAAATAGAGAATGAGGAATTAATAAAAATATTGAGCATTTTTTATTTAATATAAAAATTCTTTTGGAATTAAGTTACTAAACCTTCATCTATAAATTAAAATGTAAAACTGCTGTCAGTATTTCTGTTATGAATAAAATTAATTGCTACCATTCCTTATTGAATGAAGTAATGTTAAAGAATCCAGAAAACTTATTCATTGAAAAGAAAAATATGCATTTGCCATGAAATAAATTAGAGCATGTTCTATGGAATGAGCAATAACTTAGATAAACTTTGCACAATAATTATATTGCAATTTCCTGGCATGTATTTATTTATGATTAATAATTTGAAAGTATTTATAGCAGATTATGTGTATATTTTCAAAATCACTATCATGCAATTAATTTTTCTAATTTAATTAGAAATTATGCTGAGTTTTTAAAATGAATTCAGCTAATATATTGTTTATAGTACATACCAATTGAACCAGTAATACTCCAAAATATTGACAAAGTAAACCAATGATTGAAATGGTTAAAAGATGAGTGTTAAAGTGCGATTAATTAATGATTCCAATGAAAGCAGGAAAAGCAATAGCAGAAATGTTATGGTTGAGAAGAGCTTTATAGAAAATTGAGAGTGCTATTTATGCTCTATTTTCACTTGCCAAAATTTTAGGAAAATAAAATAACACAGAAAAGATTAAATACTGTTTCAATAAAAATGGTTTACAAAGATTTGAACTTGTGGATATTTGTGTCTGATTTCAATTTGTAGAAATATTCAACAATAATGTATGAAATATATAAAAATATTTCTACATTATTTATGTTGAGAATATATGTAAACTTTGTAAACATCATAGTAATTGAAAATACAAGTCTTATATTAATCAAGTAATTACAATTCACACTAATTATTGCGTTCCAGTTAAGTAGATAAATTCAAAATTAATTGACAAAACTTCTGATGAATTAATTTGACAGAAAATTATTTGAAGTGTTGAGAAATATTTTTGTGACCTAAATGGAATAAATGAGTTTAAAAATTGTTATGTGACTGATTTGAAACTCATTGAATAATTTTATTTTTTTCCAGTGTAATGAATTGTGATCAGAAAACAGCAAAGATAAGGAAATCACTGAAAAGACCACTTGTGAATTAAGTTTGATCAGATTCCTAATAGGTGTTTACCTAGGAAAAAAAATGAACACAAAATTAAATACAAATCTCCAATTACAGCATATAAGAATGCTTATGATTTTATTATATTCATCTTCAGTGAATTTGTGGAAATGAAATTTTATTAAAACTGACTGATACTCAAAAGAAAAAAGCACAACAAAGAATATATTATTGAAACATATAAATGCAAAATTCATTTGACTAATTTTGCCCATTAAAATCCAAATTCATTGTTGAAACCTGCTGTTGAACCTTGTCAAAAATTTTCCATTCAGGTAAGAATGAAACATTATTACAAATACAGTTTCTTTTTTAAATTGCATGTCAAATTTTCATTCGTATATTATTGAGAAGTTTATATTATAAATGATAGTATCATAAACAGTTGAAGAATTTTTTATTGGAATTAGTAAATGACGACCTTTATAATATTAAAGTTTATACAGATATACATAAGTGATACCAGGATATTATAAACATTCTTATTTACTGTTTCCAGCAAAAAATGTTTAACTGTTTATGTAAAAGATCTACTCTTGTAAATCTCACTGAATATATTGTCGAAATATGAATTACTATTAACGATGTGACATAATGTAATGATGTATATTTTTAATCTCGTTGAAATCATGAATAAATCACAATATGCAGGGAAATTAAGATAAATACAAATTTGAATTTTAAAAAAATGTAAAAGTGTGTTTGTGAATTATTTAGCTTATCTGTACCAGTAAATTTTTTTGTGAAAAATTGAGTTCTCTTTTTCGGTGCTTATATTGATTTACAATGTAGCAGTTTGTAAGTGGGGCAAAATTGATAACAATACAGCAGACTACTCATGAACTTGTTTATTATGAGAAATCCATTTTATGTAGAATTCTGACCCATCGAAAACAGCACATCATAATGATTTTTTTATCATAGTAAGATGTATGAGAATAAAGCAAAATGACTTCATATTGTGATTCGAGGATCATTTTGATGTGGTCTGTGTTCATGTCCAATATAATGTTTGAATTATCCCAATTTCTAATATTAAAGTGATAAATGTGCCATTTGTTCCTTTCTCTATGGAAGTGTCATGGAACCTTCTACAATGAGGAAAAAAATGTTTCTTGGTCATCGAGTGTGAATTTCTAGGTTATCTACTGCACAAGACTTACAAGAAAAATGAAGATTATACCATGGCAAGCTTCCAATTTAGTAGAGTGTGACTTGGATTTTGGTCTTGGCTTTTGTCAAAGATTGAACTCTGATCATTGATAATTATTTTTGTTATAATCTGAGCTTAGATTGACATATACTATAGGTGTGGGAACTCCCCCAAAATCTCTATATGAAGGGTCCATAGTGTTGGTCAACTTATATAACTAAGCAACCCAATATTGTATTGAGTTGAAGAGGCATTTAACTGTGGGACACTTGATGGACAAGATGGGGGCAACAAAGACACATTAATAGGCACACATGGCCTGGAGCTATTTATGCATAACATGGTGTCAGAAGAACCAAACTCGAAGATGTTATATTCTGAGTTGTGGGCGAGAAATGCGTATGGTTGCAAAACAAAGAACGTATAGATACTCACAATAACACAGTAATGATGTTATAGAAAATTTTTATAAATAGATTAAGTACAGAGAGTAGAATGGAGAAATATGTTTACAGTTGAAGAATGAATTCAGTGGTAGTAGTTACAAAGTTCATGTACTGTACTTGTCTCGTGGTGAAGGGATGGGTTTCTTGGAATTAGGATGGCGTTGGTAGCTGCGGCGATCGTTTGATGTATCGGATGACAGGCGCCGGACGGTGCGTAGAATCCTTAACACGGGTCGTGTGAAGGAACAAGTCTGCTGATGATTATTTAGTCCGTCTATTTATATATTTTCTGTAGGCTCAGAAACGGCAATTTTTGTGCTCCGCAGGAAGCGTTCCGATTGGATATTTATTAATGTATTTTTTTTTTGTTAATTTATCGCAAACGGAAGTTCTGCATGGAGCGACTAACTTTTCATTTTGAGTTGAGAACTCGAAGTGTTAACTTCCGTTTTTTTTTTTTTTTTTCTTCTTTTCTTTCTTTTTGTTTTTTCAAATCAAGGCAAGATCTCGTCTTGTAAAAAAGATAAACTTAGTGAGTACTACACTGGTTTTTTTTTGTTCTTTTTCTTAAAAAAAGTTACAAAATGATGTCAATCAAACCACCCCAAAGTTTTGACTGAACAGCAAGAAATTTACACAAAGCTTTTAATGAGTGGCTTGAAGAAGTGACCCTGTTTTTTGAACTTCAGAAATTCTAAGGGGAAGGCAAATACTACGCTGCTAAAACTGAAAGAGTTTGTTTATCTATCTTTTAGGAAGAAAAGGTCAACAAATTTACCAGAGTCTGAAAGTCAAGAATACAAAAGTAGAAGTGGTCGTAAATGACAACAAAAGAACACTTTAAATGGTTATCGAAGAATTTAAGGACTACTGCAAACCTATGAAAACATTGACTGTAGACAGAGTAGAAATCCTATGACAAGAACAAAGTGAAAATGAGAGCTTTGAAGACTATTTGTTGAATTTGAAATAGAGTTCTAAAGACTGTGATTGGAATAACATCACCGAGAACGATATGATTAAATTACAGATAATAAAAGGAATACAGGATAGAAAAATGTGAGAAATTTTCCTGAAGGAACCTGATTTAACCCTGACACAGTGTATTGACTGATGCAGAACTGCAGAACAAAGTAAATCCAGTTGCAAAAAATTGAAAAATACGACAAATTAAATGTTGAAAATATAAGAAAGATATCAATGCGACTGGAAGAGATAAAAAGAAATATGATTTCCTCTATTGTCAGAGAAACCACGTGAAAGGAATAAGAAACTGTCCGGGTTTTGGTCAGGAATGTTTTAAAAGCAAAAGAAATAACCATTTTGCCCCATCAAAGATTTGTAAGGGTAAATGTTAGGAACAAGATGTCAATGAATGTTTTAAGACTGGAAGGGAGACAACTCATCAGGTTCACGCGAATTTCAGATTAAATGACAAGCCAATTAAATTCATGTTAGATTCCGGAGCAACTGTAAATGTAGTTCCTGTAACATTCGTTAAAGACAACAAAATGGAGCACTTAATAAAGAAAGGAAAGAAACTTGATATTTCAGTATAAGGAGGAAAAAAGATTCGAACTGGAGGAATTATGAGGGTAGTGTCATGGTCATGAATGAAAAGGTACAACTGATTTTAAGCTGCAATCTCTGCCAAAAGCTAAATTTAATACGGTTCTATCATGATCGTTTTGAGTTGACCGTTTCAGCTGCAGAATGCAATGACCTCAAAGAACAAGCCCTGAAAGACATTAGAAAATTAGATATCGATGGTTTCAAAGAGATTTTACTAGAATTCCCGGACGTTTTTGACGAGAGTATTGGTGAATTTGAAGGTGAATAAACACTCCAAACAGAGCCAGATGCAGCTCCTATACAACAACCCATAAGAAGTGTCCCATTTGCATTAAAAAAAACAATTTAAACAGGAACTAGAAAAGATGATAAGGGATAATATAATTGAGAAACTGGAAAGACCAAGCTCATGGCTCAACAGCTATGTAATCGAAAGAAAACGTAGCAGAAAACTCTAGATATGTTTAGATCCAAACCATTAACAACTACCAATGCCTGGTACCTAGCTTGGAATCCATCATACACAGGTTTGCAAATAAAAAAGCAATAAGATTTAGCAAATTGGACATAAGAAGCAGATTCTGGCATTGCAAGTTGTATGACAAGGCAAGAGAACTGACTACCTTTAGAATGGCCCAGGGCAATTATCCTTACGAAAGTCTGTCCATGGGTATCACGACAGCAAGCAAGGCATTTCAAGCAAAAAGGATCGAACAATTCCTAGGGGTAAATGGGGTCAGCATAATTCAAGATGACTGTCTGGTTGAATGATTTAGAAACAACTCAGACCAAGCCATCAATAATCACAACCATAACTTGCAAGCATACCTGCAGAGATGCAGAAAAAGAAATATAAAAATTAACCTCAACAAATGCAAATTCATCACTGAGGAAGTTACCTACATGGGTCATACACTGACTTACACAGGCATGAAGCCTGATGACGAAAAAGTGAAGGCAATCACAGAATTCCTAGCATCTCATGATTTGCATCATTTAAGGTACTTCATAGGAATGGTTAAAATTTGAAATTTGACCATTTGCTGACAAATTTGAAATTTGACCATTCGCTGACAACAAAATGTGAACCTTTAAACAGATTAACACGGAAGGACCAGGTTTTCCAATGGGCAGAGGTGCAACAAAGAACATCAGAAGACATAAAGAAAGCTATAGCAAACACACCTGTCTTAACTTACTACAACTTAGAAAAGCCAGTCACAAGACAGACTGACATGTCTGACATAGGCGTTGGAGCTGTCCTCTTGCAGAATGGGAAATCAGTGTCATACAAATGAAGGGTTTGGAACGACTATGAAAAAAACTATGCACCAATTGAAAAAGAGATGAGAACTGTTGTGTTTGGATTACACAAGTTCAGTGACTATTGCTATGGAATATATGTAACAATAGAGTCAGATCACAAACCATTAGAAGCAATCAGCAACAAGCCTCTAAGAGAAGCACCGAAAAGACTGTTAAGAATAATGCTTTCAATACAGAATTTTGACTACAAAATAACATACAAGAAGGGCGATGTAATTATTACTGATGCTATTCCACGAACCCCGGTAGAGGACAACAAATTTCAGTTTCATATCACCAATCCCAAGACCAGTGCCAGAATACCCATTCCAATGTATTGGCCTCGATACCATGACAACTGGATTGAAGAAAATACCTATTCTGTGTGAATTATTTCTCCAATTATACTATAGATAATTGACTCCAAGGAATGTCATCAGGTTGTACAGTCAAACTGATTAGAAAACACTTCATGAGATATGGCATTCCAGAAGAAGTTGTTATTGATGGGGGCCCAGAATTTGACAACCAGATGATAAGAGAACTGGCCCATAAATACAGATTCAAATGGAACCCCAGCTTACCAGAGATGGCAAACTCCAATGGAATGGCATAATCAGTTGTAAAACAAACAAAATACATTATAAGAAAATGTAACAATGAAAACAGCGATCCTTGTCTGGCGATACTAGAATTCACTAACACACCCTCAAAATCCACAGGAATGTCCCCAGTGCTGAGATTCTTAGGAAAACAATTGAGAAGTGCATTGCCTACAATGAAGAAATTCCTATCCTCATTTAATGCAAAAGAAACAAAAACTAAAAGCAAACAACGGCAAAGGAAATACTATGACAAAAACACCCATGTGCTGACAGAATTAAGAAAGGGTGACCAGGTGACTGTGCAGCCATATGGCAAGAACCAATATTGGAAAAAGCAACTGGGACAGCAAAGTATGAATACTGGTGATACATGATCAAACTGGAAAATGGAAAAAGATTAGTGAGAAATAGGAGACACCTAAGACTCATAACTAGACCAAAACACAGCAACATGACAGAAACAAACAACAAACAAGACATCACCACCAATAGCATTGAAGAAAATACCAAACATCAGCAACTAGACATGGTTGAAAGACATCTACATCTACTGCAGGCAAGACTCTCAACCGCTATGGTGAATGACAACTTATAAAAGTTTGAAATGTTCATTTTATGTATGTATGCATGGAGGGTGTTGGTTGACTTATAAGTGACCCAATATTGTATCTGGCTGAAGGGGACACTTGACAGACAAAATGGAG
>CAUZXS010000594.1:30000-34984 GCA_963585895.1 Sepioteuthis lessoniana
GTTAGGGTTAGGGTTAGGGTTAGGGTTAGGGTTAGGGTTAGGGTTAGGGTTAGGGTTAGGGTTAGGGTTAGGGTTAGGGTTAGGGTTAGGGTTAGGGTTAGGGTTAGGGTTAGGGTTAGGGTTAGGGTTAGGGTTAGGGTTAGGGTTAGGGTTAGGGTTAGGGTTAGGGTTAGGGTTAGGGTTAGGGTTAGGGTTAGGGTTAGGGTTAGGGTTAGGGTTAGGGTTAGGGTTAGGGTTAGGGTTAGGGTTAGGGTTAGGGTTAGGGTTAGGGTTAGGGTTAGGGTTAGGGTTAGGGTTAGGGTTAGGGTTAGGGTTAGGGTTAGGGTTAGGGTTAGGGTTAGGGTTAGGGTTAGGGTTAGGGTTAGGGTTAGGGTTAGGGTTAGGGTTAGGGTTAGGGTTAGGGTTAGGGTTAGGGTTAGGGTTAGGGTTAGGGTTAGGGTTAGGGTTAGGGTTAGGGTTAGGGTTAGGGTTAGGGTTAGGGTTAGGGTTAGGGTTAGGGTTAGGGTTAGGGTTAGGGTTAGGGTTAGGGTTAGGGTTAGGGTTAGGGTTAGGGTTAGGGTTAGGGTTAGGGTTAGGGTTAGGGTTAGGGTTAGGGTTAGGGTTAGGGTTAGGGTTAGGGTTAGGGTTAGGGTTAGGGTTAGGGTTAGGGTTAGGGTTAGGGTTAGGGTTAGGGTTAGGGTTAGGGTTAGGGTTAGGGTTAGGGTTAGGGTTAGGGTTAGGGTTAGGGTTAGGGTTAGGGTTAGGGTTAGGGTTAGGGTTAGGGTTAGGGTTAGGGTTAGGGTTAGGGTTAGGGTTAGGGTTAGGGTTAGGGTTAGGGTTAGGGTTAGGGTTAGGGTTAGGGTTAGGGTTAGGGTTAGGGTTAGGGTTAGGGTTAGGGTTAGGGTTAGGGTTAGGGTTAGGGTTAGGGTTAGGGTTAGGGTTAGGGTTAGGGTTAGGGTTAGGGTTAGGGTTAGGGTTAGGGTTAGGGTTAGGGTTAGGGTTAGGGTTAGGGTTAGGGTTAGGGTTAGGGTTAGGGTTAGGGTTAGGGTTAGGGTTAGGGTTAGGGTTAGGGTTAGGGTTAGGGTTAGGGTTAGGGTTAGGGTTAGGGTTAGGGTTAGGGTTAGGGTTAGGGTTAGGGTTAGGGTTAGGGTTAGGGTTAGGGTTAGGGTTAGGGTTAGGGTTAGGGTTAGGGTTAGGGTTAGGGTTAGGGTTAGGGTTAGGGTTAGGGTTAGGGTTAGGGTTAGGGTTAGGGTTAGGGTTAGGGTTAGGGTTAGGGTTAGGGTTAGGGTTAGGGTTAGGGTTAGGGTTAGGGTTAGGGTTAGGGTTAGGGTTAGGGTTAGGGTTAGGGTTAGGGTTAGGGTTAGGGTTAGGGTTAGGGTTAGGGTTAGGGTTAGGGTTAGGGTTAGGGTTAGGGTTAGGGTTAGGGTTAGGGTTAGGGTTAGGGTTAGGGTTAGGGTTAGGGTTAGGGTTAGGGTTAGGGTTAGGGTTAGGGTTAGGGTTAGGGTTAGGGTTAGGGTTAGGGTTAGGGTTAGGGTTAGGGTTAGGGTTAGGGTTAGGGTTAGGGTTAGGGTTAGGGTTAGGGTTAGGGTTAGGGTTAGGGTTAGGGTTAGGGTTAGGGTTAGGGTTAGGGTTAGGGTTAGGGTTAGGGTTAGGGTTAGGGTTAGGGTTAGGGTTAGGGTTAGGGTTAGGGTTAGGGTTAGGGTTAGGGTTAGGGTTAGGGTTAGGGTTAGGGTTAGGGTTAGGGTTAGGGTTAGGGTTAGGGTTAGGGTTAGGGTTAGGGTTAGGGTTAGGGTTAGGGTTAGGGTTAGGGTTAGGGTTAGGGTTAGGGTTAGGGTTAGGGTTAGGGTTAGGGTTAGGGTTAGGGTTAGGGTTAGGGTTAGGGTTAGGGTTAGGGTTAGGGTTAGGGTTAGGGTTAGGGTTAGGGTTAGGGTTAGGGTTAGGGTTAGGGTTAGGGTTAGGGTTAGGGTTAGGGTTAGGGTTAGGGTTAGGGTTAGGGTTAGGGTTAGGGTTAGGGTTAGGGTTAGGGTTAGGGTTAGGGTTAGGGTTAGGGTTAGGGTTAGGGTTAGGGTTAGGGTTAGGGTTAGGGTTAGGGTTAGGGTTAGGGTTAGGGTTAGGGTTAGGGTTAGGGTTAGGGTTAGGGTTAGGGTTAGGGTTAGGGTTAGGGTTAGGGTTAGGGTTAGGGTTAGGGTTAGGGTTAGGGTTAGGGTTAGGGTTAGGGTTAGGGTTAGGGTTAGGGTTAGGGTTAGGGTTAGGGTTAGGGTTAGGGTTAGGGTTAGGGTTAGGGTTAGGGTTAGGGTTAGGGTTAGGGTTAGGGTTAGGGTTAGGGTTAGGGTTAGGGTTAGGGTTAGGGTTAGGGTTAGGGTTAGGGTTAGGGTTAGGGTTAGGGTTAGGGTTAGGGTTAGGGTTAGGGTTAGGGTTAGGGTTAGGGTTAGGGTTAGGGTTAGGGTTAGGGTTAGGGTTAGGGTTAGGGTTAGGGTTAGGGTTAGGGTTAGGGTTAGGGTTAGGGTTAGGGTTAGGGTTAGGGTTAGGGTTAGGGTTAGGGTTAGGGTTAGGGTTAGGGTTAGGGTTAGGGTTAGGGTTAGGGTTAGGGTTAGGGTTAGGGTTAGGGTTAGGGTTAGGGTTAGGGTTAGGGTTAGGGTTAGGGTTAGGGTTAGGGTTAGGGTTAGGGTTAGGGTTAGGGTTAGGGTTAGGGTTAGGGTTAGGGTTAGGGTTAGGGTTAGGGTTAGGGTTAGGGTTAGGGTTAGGGTTAGGGTTAGGGTTAGGGTTAGGGTTAGGGTTAGGGTTAGGGTTAGGGTTAGGGTTAGGGTTAGGGTTAGGGTTAGGGTTAGGGTTAGGGTTAGGGTTAGGGTTAGGGTTAGGGTTAGGGTTAGGGTTAGGGTTAGGGTTAGGGTTAGGGTTAGGGTTAGGGTTAGGGTTAGGGTTAGGGTTAGGGTTAGGGTTAGGGTTAGGGTTAGGGTTAGGGTTAGGGTTAGGGTTAGGGTTAGGGTTAGGGTTAGGGTTAGGGTTAGGGTTAGGGTTAGGGTTAGGGTTAGGGTTAGGGTTAGGGTTAGGGTTAGGGTTAGGGTTAGGGTTAGGGTTAGGGTTAGGGTTAGGGTTAGGGTTAGGGTTAGGGTTAGGGTTAGGGTTAGGGTTAGGGTTAGGGTTAGGGTTAGGGTTAGGGTTAGGGTTAGGGTTAGGGTTAGGGTTAGGGTTAGGGTTAGGGTTAGGGTTAGGGTTAGGGTTAGGGTTAGGGTTAGGGTTAGGGTTAGGGTTAGGGTTAGGGTTAGGGTTAGGGTTAGGGTTAGGGTTAGGGTTAGGGTTAGGGTTAGGGTTAGGGTTAGGGTTAGGGTTAGGGTTAGGGTTAGGGTTAGGGTTAGGGTTAGGGTTAGGGTTAGGGTTAGGGTTAGGGTTAGGGTTAGGGTTAGGGTTAGGGTTAGGGTTAGGGTTAGGGTTAGGGTTAGGGTTAGGGTTAGGGTTAGGGTTAGGGTTAGGGTTAGGGTTAGGGTTAGGGTTAGGGTTAGGGTTAGGGTTAGGGTTAGGGTTAGGGTTAGGGTTAGGGTTAGGGTTAGGGTTAGGGTTAGGGTTAGGGTTAGGGTTAGGGTTAGGGTTAGGGTTAGGGTTAGGGTTAGGGTTAGGGTTAGGGTTAGGGTTAGGGTTAGGGTTAGGGTTAGGGTTAGGGTTAGGGTTAGGGTTAGGGTTAGGGTTAGGGTTAGGGTTAGGGTTAGGGTTAGGGTTAGGGTTAGGGTTAGGGTTAGGGTTAGGGTTAGGGTTAGGGTTAGGGTTAGGGTTAGGGTTAGGGTTAGGGTTAGGGTTAGGGTTAGGGTTAGGGTTAGGGTTAGGGTTAGGGTTAGGGTTAGGGTTAGGGTTAGGGTTAGGGTTAGGGTTAGGGTTAGGGTTAGGGTTAGGGTTAGGGTTAGGGTTAGGGTTAGGGTTAGGGTTAGGGTTAGGGTTAGGGTTAGGGTTAGGGTTAGGGTTAGGGTTAGGGTTAGGGTTAGGGTTAGGGTTAGGGTTAGGGTTAGGGTTAGGGTTAGGGTTAGGGTTAGGGTTAGGGTTAGGGTTAGGGTTAGGGTTAGGGTTAGGGTTAGGGTTAGGGTTAGGGTTAGGGTTAGGGTTAGGGTTAGGGTTAGGGTTAGGGTTAGGGTTAGGGTTAGGGTTAGGGTTAGGGTTAGGGTTAGGGTTAGGGTTAGGGTTAGGGTTAGGGTTAGGGTTAGGGTTAGGGTTAGGGTTAGGGTTAGGGTTAGGGTTAGGGTTAGGGTTAGGGTTAGGGTTAGGGTTAGGGTTAGGGTTAGGGTTAGGGTTAGGGTTAGGGTTAGGGTTAGGGTTAGGGTTAGGGTTAGGGTTAGGGTTAGGGTTAGGGTTAGGGTTAGGGTTAGGGTTAGGGTTAGGGTTAGGGTTAGGGTTAGGGTTAGGGTTAGGGTTAGGGTTAGGGTTAGGGTTAGGGTTAGGGTTAGGGTTAGGGTTAGGGTTAGGGTTAGGGTTAGGGTTAGGGTTAGGGTTAGGGTTAGGGTTAGGGTTAGGGTTAGGGTTAGGGTTAGGGTTAGGGTTAGGGTTAGGGTTAGGGTTAGGGTTAGGGTTAGGGTTAGGGTTAGGGTTAGGGTTAGGGTTAGGGTTAGGGTTAGGGTTAGGGTTAGGGTTAGGGTTAGGGTTAGGGTTAGGGTTAGGGTTAGGGTTAGGGTTAGGGTTAGGGTTAGGGTTAGGGTTAGGGTTAGGGTTAGGGTTAGGGTTAGGGTTAGGGTTAGGGTTAGGGTTAGGGTTAGGGTTAGGGTTAGGGTTAGGGTTAGGGTTAGGGTTAGGGTTAGGGTTAGGGTTAGGGTTAGGGTTAGGGTTAGGGTTAGGGTTAGGGTTAGGGTTAGGGTTAGGGTTAGGGTTAGGGTTAGGGTTAGGGTTAGGGTTAGGGTTAGGGTTAGGGTTAGGGTTAGGGTTAGGGTTAGGGTTAGGGTTAGGGTTAGGTTAGGGTTAGGGTTAGGGTTAGGGTTAGGGTTAGGGTTAGGGTTAGGGTTAGGGTTAGGGTTAGGGTTAGGGTTAG